>JACEEZ010018646.1:0-13082 GCA_016584305.1 Chionoecetes opilio | reverse complement strand
AGCCCCCCACCATAAAACACACCCCCCGCCACACCGAAACCACTCCCGAACCTCTATTCGCACGGCCACCACCACCACTGAAACCACTGCAGTCTAAACGAGGAAAGGAAACGGGGAAAAAAAAACACGCAGGAGGAGGAAGAAGGGAGGCTGACGAAAGGCCGCGGAGTGAGGGAGAATGGAGGACTGGAGAGAAATGGAAAGGGAGTAATGGGGAATAATGCCTTACGCCGTGTAAACATAATGGCTTTTTTTATTTACCAACTTTGGCGGTCGTTTTTGTAAATGAAGGTAAGTTTCGGATTGGCGCAGACGACAACGGGCAAGGACAGTCTGGTCGGCAGGTGTGTGGAGATAAGATAAGATTTCATCCTATCTAGACCACTTTGCAAGTACCAACTACAAGGTTATTGACTTACAAAGCGCCGTCACGTCAGCACAAAACTAGGCGGACTCGAACCGCTGTTTCGAATGCACAGGGACGCTGCAAAATTGCGAACTCACGTCCTCTACCAACCTTGCCACCCTGACGGGCAGGGGGCAAGGATAGTATATAGAGGATAGGAGAGTTCAATGGCCGAGGGGGGAGGACAGGGGTCCAATGCGATTTTTTTGCTGGAGATGGCGCGGCGGGGCGCGGCGGGCAGACGATGCATACTGGGAGGACCAGCCCAAACCAGGACCTAAAGTTCCGTTACAACAACAAATTTTCAAAATGGCTCCAAGTACTAAAGAGTGGCAGTTGCTGTGTTTTGCGGCAAAGGGGAAAAGAAGTACATCATCCCGGATAAGACTTCACCTCTTCCCCCAAGGACCCATAAAGGTATGTGGGGAGGGTGTGGTGATATGCAAAGGGATGAAATAATGCTGAGCTTTGAAATACATGACATTAAACATCCTTGCTTGTCGGCCCAGCTCGCCCCTGCAAGCAATAGTGATTATTATCTGCAATATTCCGTGTTCGAGTACATTATATCAACATTAGGTAATATCAGGCATAAGAAATCTTAACAATATTGAAAAAAAAACACGGCAAATTAATGAAAGAGTATTACAATAATCAAATAAGGCTTTAACGTAGGCGTCACCTGATGGCACATAGTTAATTTTACCTGCAGTTATTGTGATGAAAGTTACGGGTTGTCATTGTGCTAACGTAAACCTGTGGTATTGCAGTGCCCATCCAATTAGTGTGTGCAGGAGTGTAACATTTCTTTGGGTATTTATCCAGATGAACACCGAAACTCCCCTTTGGTGGACGAAACAATTTTTTCTGGTGTGTTTTTGTGTTTTGGTAAAGTTCTACCCAATTTGGTAAATTGGGGCCCTGTGGGAATGCGGGGTTTTTCGGGGGGGAACAAATTATGCGTTGGAAAGACTTAGTTTAAGATTTTGTGTAGGGGGGAGGGGGGGTAAAATTCCTCGATCTGGGGGAATTTCCTTATATGTAGAGAAATTTGCCCAACTAAAATTAACCAAACCCTAGCGGGGGACTTTACCCACCGATAACCTAACCTAACCTAACCTAACCAAACCTAAACAAATCTAACCTAACCTCCTAGCGTGGGTTGGGGGGGTTCTCGACACTTCGGTCATCATTCTGTGAGGATCGTCCGTTCACACTTCTCTGGACTCAAGAAATCCAATGAATTGTCCCGGCTCTAGGGAATTTTTTCAACACATCCTAACTCAAAAACTATGTGGTTGCGACGCATATTTTGTACCCCAGCCAAATATCCCGCATTCCCCCAGGTCCCCAAGCTTGTTTTGTGGGGGGGGGAGTATGGGCAACTCTAGAATAATACCTGTGTTTTGAATAATGTGCTAACTGTTTCTGTCGTAATTCTTTTTTTTTTTTTTTTTAGGTAGATAGAGGTTGTTTTTTTTAGGTAGGTAGGGGTTTTTAGGTTGGTATAGGTATTAGTTTGGTTTTAGGTTTCCTTTTTTTTTGTCATTTTTGCAATAAATAAATAGATATATAAATAAGTTTGCGACAGAAACAGTTAGCAGAATCATTCAAAACACATAAAACACACCAGAAAAAAATAGTTTGGCCCACCAAAGTGGGGGTTCGTGTTCATCTGGATATTTACCAAACTGAATAAGGGGAATAAAAAAGTAACAGGAAAAAATGGTAAAGGTCAAACAAACAACATTCAAAAAGGGAAGAATAGGCAGCTGGTTATTGTGCAGCGCCAAGTTAAGGATTTAAACTGTAATATGTAACTGGAAGGGACTTATGCTACCATCAATAATCTAATCTAAAATAGATCACAGTAATATCGCTTAATCGGCCCTTCTTCACGGTCCATTTTATGCGACCTAACCATTTTCATATTTTACCTTCCCTTTTAACCCACCAGGCTTTTTCAGGGTGTCTGCAAAGAACTGACAACTTTATAGAGGGGAGAGATGCCCCGCCAGCAATACTTCTGTGCTCATACTCCTTGCAGCTGAAATATCTTGCAGTTTCCCATTGGATGGGAAAATGAACACATGTCGGGAAGGTTTTGGGGCTTGTCTTTAACTGATCTAAATTTTCAGGTTTAGAGGCTGGATTTAATAGATGGTAAATCTTATTTGTAATTGACTAGTGTAGAACACTTTGAGGATTACCACTGCTATTCTCTCTAACTATTGGATGTGTGCATTGAAAATAGTTTTGGGGCCCTTAAAAAGTGTTTCAACTTTTGTAAGTTTTTCATTATTTACATGCTGTGCTGCTCACGTGATTCCTAAAAAGGGTCCTGTACTTCAGATTAATACAGGGAGAGAAAACTGCGTTAAATATATTTGGCCGAGAAAGCATAAATTAGAGAAATACAAAATTATGTTATAGCAAATTTAGCATGATAACTATTGTGCGGTTTCATTAGGTGGTGGAGATCTTTATTACATATTTTTCCATAGCTGCTTGTGATCAAGACCCATGTGGTGAAAAAGGAAGGCAGCAAGCACAGGTGGAAAAAGAAGTATAGTCTTCAGCCCAAGAACCCTGAGGCGACAGATGAGGATATCAGCAGCCAGTATGCAAGAAGGTGGGAATTTTTTCTATTCATTAATATTAAGTAGATAAGTTCAATCTGAATTAGGCCAATAAGGCAAGCAATAATTATGTGGGGATGATGGATGATAGTAAAAAAAAAAACAAGTATCACAAAAATTTTCCTCATCAGCAACAGATTATTTTGCTTGCTCTTTGTCATCATTTGGTACATGACAAGCATAGCTACCCTGCCAAACATGTGACCATGCCTGGTATAACCACTGCCACCCACTTTCTTATCAACAATTGAGATTTAAAGGGACATTTGTTTATGTAAAAATTAATAATAATAAAAGTAGTAATCTTTCAATAATGTATGCTTATCCAGCATAATTTCACCTTATACTCTGATTTCATTGATGACTCAATGATTCAGAGACTGAAAGCTGAAAGGTAACAATTGATAGATGCTTCTTTAATTAACTAGGCTTTGTTACACAGAAATATGAACACCAATGAAAGCCCGTGGATACCCCTGCCTTTGAATGGATTTACCACATTTATGATGTACCATGAGGATCACCCACTAAGCATTCAGTTGTAGTAGTTGTTGAAGAATTTTACAGATCTTATTAAAAAATCATTTATTCATCTTTTTGTATGATGTACTGTCCGCATTATTCTTAGTGTAGTAAGACCAAAATTCAAAATTAATCCAGGCTGAAACAAACTCTTAAGGAAAGCTACGTGGCTGAGAAAGCACAAATAAATTATCTTGTACAAAGAGATATATTCGTGCAGATTGCATTACACAATGGAATTTTACTCATGTGTATTTCCACAGCTACCTGTGATCAAGGATAGTAACGGTTCACTTTGAGTGTGGTGGTGTGTGTGTGTGTGCATACAAGAAATTAGCGTTTAAAGCCGGAGGTGTCAAAATCAAAAAATTCCGAGGGCCAATTCTTATTTTAGTTAATGTCTCGAGCGCCAACAAAGTAAAGTAACATGTTTGCAGGACTGAAGTTTACAGCCTTACACGATGACTTTTAAATGGAATACGTTATTTGATTTTGATTAAATTTACGTAATAAACTAACACAAAATTACAACAAAATCATACATTAATTATATTATATTTTCCTTTATAACTGTCGTAATTTCACGGGCTGATAAACTTTAAACCATCCTCTCGCGGGCCACTTATGACAATCCCAAGGGCCACATTTGGCCCGCAGGCCATGAGTTTAAACACCTCGGGGTTTTGAAACTATGCATATCATTTATACTCTGTGGCATTATATTTTTCTGGCTTGATTAAAAAAATGACACTGAATATGGGATTTGAATTTATAGAAAATTAAAGAAAGGGAAAAAGATGTTTTGTATTGGTCATGGGTATTTTTCCTAAACCAAAATTTGGAAAACCTTTCAGGGGTCCAATGATACCTACCCCACAGCCAAGGAACTTGCCCTTCAGCATAAAGAAATTCACAACACTCATCTCCCGGGATTGACTGCTCTCCAAGTCTCTGGGGAAAACTACCCCATGGAGTTTGCAGACACTGAAGATTTACCAAACTCACACAGGAGTAATCATGGTTTATAACGTTTGGGGTGAAAAAAATTTAATGCATATGAGTGTACATGATACTTTCCATCCATTTTCTTTTACATGTCAAACCACTCCCTTTAGATAACTCATTTCCACTGCTTGAATCTTAGACCTTTTGGGATTTATTCCACGTCCAAGTCTCACTTGTATATGTCACGCAGGAAGTAATGTTGTCCCTTAATACCCTTTTTCACTTCCTTACTCAACGTCCTCTCATCATGCAACACAAAAAATCCCATTGCTTGCTGTCCATGTTGTTGGGGTCTCTTATTTCTACTTCCATGCTGGATTATTAACACCATTAATTCCTCAAAATATTCTATTCACCTTTTGACATCCTCATTTTCTCTCAGCATCTCTTCACCATTATTCCATCTAGTTTCTTTCTTTTTGTACTGTATTTCTTCCAAATTTCTCTCTAAAATATGTTCTCTCGTTTCATTCTCTAAAAATCTCACTCAGATTCCTTCCAAAATTTTCATCCCCTTTCAATTTTTTTTTTTGATAACCCATTTCACTCCTTTTGCATGTGCTCTGTTTTTCCTGCTATCCCTTACATGCTCAGACACATTTCTTGTTGAGTTGGGAACAGTGCAACATATGCATGCCTCATGATCTATTACTTGCTTGACTTCATCTGTCCACCGGCATGCCAAATTTTTTTCCTTATTTTCACCTCTGTGCCCCCCAAAGACTACTGTATACAGTAGTCTTTGGCCCACCAATTGTTCCTTAACCCTTAGTATTCATTCTTGAAGAACCTAAACACATTTTGAACCTCTTCTTTTTTATATCTCTGATATACCAAATCATTCATACGCCCAATTTCTGCCTGTAATCCCCCAAAACTTCTTCATTATCAATCTTTTTAAGACTAACCCCTCTCCTCTTCTTATCCCTGGAGTGTTTTCAGAACATCTATATGTCATGCACCTTCATTTTCATTAATACTGCTAGGTGATTCATCTTTCGATATTGCCTCTAACCACTTTCGCATCAGTTATCTCTCCTTTTAGTCTCCCATATGTGGCCCATATAATTTATTAAGGCCTTTCTAACCATTCTTTTGAATTCCCTCTTCTCCCTGTATACCTATGTATATCCTATGTTTAAAATAGCCTAAAACCTAAAACAACTCTTGTCGTGCAGATCACCAAAATTTTCAATATATTCTCATACTTCCCCAGTAACACCCCACTTACCAAAAAATTTTCTTCTTCTTTAAATCTTATTTTTTTATGGGATGCATGGCAGAAAATGCAGAGCATTGTACACTGGTTCTCACTTTTTCATCTTGTATGAAACGTTTGCATCTGTCCTTGCCTTTCCCTAATGAAATACAACACCAGTTGTGACCATTGCATACGTTTAAACCCCAAAGATGCAGTGCTATTATTATCTGCCTTATTGTTTGATATGTTAAAGTATCCATCTATGTGTCGGCATCTGTAGTAATTTGATATCATTTAGTGTAAATTAGCTGTATGGCACTTGTTATTTTACATTTCCAATATCGTGCGAAAATAAATGGTAGTGTTGACTGTTGCCTTAATTAGAAGATATATATATATATATATTTATATAATATATATATATATATATATAATATATATATATATAATATATATATATATATATAAAATAAAATATATATTATATTTGTGGGGGTGATTTTTTGTTTGTTCTATTGGTTTAGTCAGGCTAATACTGTTTTACAATTATTACAGTATCTGTTTTGGTTTTTGCGTTGTGTAGGTGATTCTAACAGAAGAGTCATTCATACTGCAATACCATTATTATCTGCCTATTGGTAATATGTCCATGATTATTATATCTGGCCCAATATTTTCTGGTATTCAACATTGCAACAGTCCTGCATGTACTGGATGTCAAGTCTAGCTGATGGAATTCCTTAATAAAATGAAATTGATCACTATGTTCTTCTATTTACCTTCTAATGAATTATATATAAAGTCAAAATATAAGGTGAATAAAGTAATAGGAAGGGAATAAACGAAAAGGCAGGGTATGGGATGCTTAAATAGAAATACTTAAGACACCCCTAAAAAGCTGCTGTGTTTCGATTCATTTCCTGAAGATGGCGCAGCGTCCGTCCTCCAAACTTTAACACACACCCCCCTATCCTCTATATACTATCCTTGGGCAGGTGTGTGGAGAGAGAGAGAGAGAGAGAGAGAGAGAGAAGAGAGAGAGAGAGAGAGAGAGAGAGAGAGATATCATGAGCAAACAGCCGCGGAAGTATAGTGGCGACGATCCAGGCAATCCCGACATGACAAAACCTGCATAATTGTCACGCAAGACTGTGGTAAATGCCCGTCCCTCACATCCACCTCTCAAGACATTAAATAAACCAAAATCGAGAGACAATTAAGTTAAGGGCAATCACCTGAATGTGAGCTTCACCGTCGTACGCAGCCTAGTTCTCTACGCCGCCTTAGAAATATGTTGATTTCCTCTTCATCAAGTCAACAAATCATCAAACATTAACATCAAATCATCAAGCATTATGGAAATGGAAACTAAACCAGTGCATCAAAATATCATAGACGTAGTTAATGAATGATGAAATTACATAACTGTAGGCATAGACCACTGTATGAGAGAGAGAGAGTATCGATATACAGTGGTCTATGCTGTAGGCCAAAAGCGAAAATTATAAACATAGAAATAAAATCCAAGTAGCCTAATTCTGCTGCACTATTCCGTCAGCGCCACACTAAGCGCACGTCAGCCAGCCTCACATCCTCACCTGTCTCAAGCAGTCTCCACCGCCTTCCCCGTCCCTGCACACACACACGTACACACCCGCACACTGTTACTGTACACATATGTTACAAGTATAGGTTACACGTATTTACTGTTACATGTATTTGGTACTCTCTGTTACTGTCTCGCACACATAAACCCGCACGCCAGAACACACACACCGTAAGAAAACTCCGCAGCACTGACCTCATCTTTGCGTGTGAGTACAATGTACATCCTCCGCGGACATCTGGCATCTTCCTTTTAACGTCACGGGGTGTTCGAATCATGTCTCCTTCCTCCCTCATCCTTTACTCCACTCTTATCTACAAACATTAAAAGCAACACCGACGCGTTACTACATTCCTCAGCCTTGCGTTGTGATACTTAACAACTTCCTCTAATACTTAAATCATGATTGTGAAGACTGTTGTAAGGGTTTGTCTTGGTTCTGGTGAGGTGGAGTGACTGAACCTGTACCGATACTCTCTCTCTCTCTCTCTCTCTCTCTCTCTCTCTCTCTCTCTCTCTCTCTCTCTCTCTCTCCTCTCTCTCTCTCTCTCTCTCCTCTCTCTCTCTCCTCTCTCTCTCTCTCTCTCTCTCTCTCTCTCGACACTTCTTCCATGCCTCCCACATCCCCGCCTTCCTCTACCCCCCTGAATACCTCCCTAAATCCCCCCCCCCCTACCCTCATACACCTTCTCCGTCCTTCTTTCCCTCCCACCCTCCCTCCCCTGTGTCCTCCCCTTCTTGTCCCTCCCTCCCCTGTGTCCTCCCCTCCTTGTTTCTCCCTCCCCTGTGTCCTCCCCTCCTTGTCTCTCCCTCCCCTGTGTCCTCCCCTCCTTGTCACTCCCTCCCCTGTGTCCTCCCCTCCTTGTCCCTCCCTCACTCCCTCCCTCATCACTAGCCTCGCACCAAGCCTCACACGTCACGTATGCTAAAGAAGTCAAACACGTTAATTAGAATTTCAAGTCACTGAAAAAGTATTACTATATATACATGATATAATTTCTTTTATATTATTGGTTTTCCTTTTTTTGCTGCAAGTGTGTGCTAAATAAAACCGAGCCATTTAGTGGGTGGGAAGTCATTGGGACGTGTGACTGTGAGGGGTGAATAACAACACGTTGCAGGGTGGCAAGAGGCAGGGAGGCAGGGATGGGGTGTTGCTATAAATAAACTGCATCCCAAGTCTTCCCTGCCGTGTTTGCGCCCACCTTGCCCGACATGTGACTGGCACGTGGCAAGGATTAAGAATGCATCACCCGGAACTACATCTTTAACGTTGACTCATTCATGATCAAACATCTTCGGCAGTGTCGTGACGGCGATCCAGGCAACACTGACTTGACACAACCTGCATACTTGTTACTTAAGACGCGGGATTCAACTTTCGGGTGGGTGGAGACGATATTGATTTGTCTCTTATCCCAATATAGCCCCTGTTCACCGAGCAGAGGATGGGTACGGAATGTTTATCGAGGAATTGTGACCTTGAAATTCTGGCAAGTGCTAATAGTGGCAAGCCTTTATCTTTTACTCCTGTAAGTCTGGATGTTGTGTGTGTGTGTGTGTGTGTGTGTGTGTGTGTGTGTGTGTGTGTGTGTGTGTGTGTGTGTGTGTGTGTGTGTGTGTGTGTGTGTGTGTGTGTGTGTGTCACTGTGTGTGTGTGTGTGTGTGTCACTGTGTGTGTGGTGTGTGTGTGTGTGTGTGTGTGTGTGCGACGTGCGTGTGTGGGGATGTAAATATTTCGTACGTTTGCGACGCTGAAGTATAAAAAGATCTTCTCAAGAACATAATTCCAAATTTAACGAAACATTAAGATAGAAGTATACAGTAGCAGACGTAAATATTGCCGCGTCAGCCTGTAGGCCACGCGGTAGACAATATGATGGTACAATAAACAGTGATTACTTACTTTGTTAATGTTAATACTTTGTCGGCATCCCCTTACTAATGCACTCTTCAAACGTCATGGGACACTCCTCTATCAAGTTTTGTAACGTGGACAGAGGGATTTCTGTCCACAATTTGTAGAGTGCCGCTTCTAGTCGGGAAGCGTTGAGGTATCATGGTCATATAACTTGCTTTTGATAATGGACCACAAGTTTTCAATGAGATTCAGGTCAGGCGAATAGGCTGGCCAGTCCTCAATGAAGTCCACACAGCAGTCATGAAGCAAGGTTGTCACAGATTTTGCTCTGTGGCAGGGTGCATTATCCTGCACGAATGTGTGGGCTTGGCACACCTCGAATCAGTCAGGTAGATTGTCAAACAGCAGTTCCAAATAATTATATTGGTTCATTGACACATTTTTGGGGAGCACCGCAAGTTTCCCAACACCATGGAAAGAGAAGCATCCCCACACCATTAAGGAATCTGGGAATTTTGCAGTGTTGTGGGTGAACTTTGGCGCGTACGGATCACTGCCCGGGAGGCGATACACTCGCTTTTTCCTGCTGCTGGTAACTGTAAATTTTCCCTCATCACTCCAAAGTACTCCTTTCCAGTTTTCAGTATCCCAAGGGAGGTACTTGCGGCAGAACAAGTCTGTTGTCTTTATGACCTGTTTTTAGGAGAGGTTTTGGTCGCGCATCAGTGTTTAACTCCAAGGTCGTCATGGACTCAACGTCGCACTGTCCTGACAGACACTTCACCCAGCAGTACATGGTTATTTTCCTTTACCTGTCTGCCGGAAATACTGGGACACTTATCAACATCACGCTTGATGATGTTTAGTGTCCTTGAGTGGGTTTTACGGGGCCTGCCAGAGGTAATTTCTTACGCGCTAAATCGTCGCCACCAGCAGTTTGAAATTAGTTGCACCCAACGCCTGGCACTTCTCACACTAACGCCTGTGTTTTCAGCGATATCTTTCACTGGGTGTCCTGCCTTGTGGAGTGACGAAATAGCACTAATGTCATCACTTGTCACTGGTCTATACCTCCCCATAGTCCACAGAAGAGGCAAGATAGAGGTATAACGCTGATGTCTTAAAATGCCGCGGGCTGGCAGCTTCTCTGGGGCCCTCCCTGCACAAGCTGTAATGGATCACTGGATGTCATGACCTTGAGGCTTGAGCTCAGTGACGACTGACAACAGATCACTGCCACAGTTACCCTTGCAGAGTTGCCAAATGCCCAATAAATTCAAATACTATGAGAGTATGTTTAGTTTTTCTGTAGTTTGCTCTGGAAACCGGCTTGTCTTTGTTTATAACGTAAAAATGCAGCGCTACTCATGATTTTGGCAGAATATATACCCAGACAGAACTGCTTTGCCACGACAACAATCCTGACAGACTCCCGCAACACGTCTGCAACATTGAAAGTGATTTATCACCCCTGTAGGCAGCGGCATATACTGTGAGTTATCGTCCTGCAGGTAGTGGCCATTCACTGTTAGTTATCACCCCTGTAGGCAGCGGCATATACTGTGAGTTATCGTCCCGCAGGTAGTGGCCATTCAATGTTAGTTATCACCCCTGTAGGCAGCGGCATATACTGTGAGTTATCGTCCCGCAGGTAGTGGCCATTCAATGTTAGTTATCACCCCTGTAGGCAGCGGCATATACTGTGAGTTATCGTCCCGCAGGTAGTGGCCATTCAATGTTAGTTATCACCCCTGTAGGCAGCGGCATATACTGTGAGTTATCGTCCTGCAGGTAGTGGCCATTCAATGTTAGTTATCACCCCTGCAGGCAGCGGCATATACTGTGAGTTATCGTCCCGCAGGTAGTGGCCATTCAATGTTAGTTATCACCCCTGTAGGCAGCGGCATATACTGTGAGTTTATCGTCCCGCAGGTAGTGGCCATTCAATGTTAGTTATCACCCCTGTAGGCAGCGGCATATACTGTGAGTTATCGTCCCGCAGGTAGTGGCCATTCAATGTTAGTTTTATCACCCCTGTAGGCAGCGGCATATACTGTGAGTTATCGTCCTGCAGGTAGTGTCCATTCAATGTTAGTTATCACCCTGTAGGCAGCGGCATATACTGTGAGTTATCGTCCCGCAGGTAGTGGCCATTCAATGTTAGTTATCACCCCTGTAGGCAGCGGCATATACTGTGAGTTATCGTCCCGCAGGTAGTGGCCATTCAATGTTAGTTATCACCCCTGTAGGCAGCGGCATATACTGTGAGTTATCGTCCCGCAGGTAGTGGCCATTCAATGTTAGTTATCACACCTGTAGGCAGCGGCATATACTGTGAGTTATCGTGCCGCAGGTAGTGGCCATTCAATGTTAGTTATCACCCCTGTAGGCAACAGCATTGAAGATGAGTTATCGTTCCTGCAACCAACGGCAATGAAAGGAAGCTATCACCCATGCATGCAGCGAAATTGAAGGTGAATTGTCAATCCTACTTATCATCTGTGCAGTCAGGGACACAGAAGGTCAGTTATCATCCCTGTAGACAATCATAGAAGACAAGGTTAGTTATTATAGACACAGGCAACGGCATAGCAGGATATATATCATCCCTGCAAGCAGTGGCAGCAAAGATGAGTTATCATACATGCAGGAACAAGCTGGGAATGTGAGTATTTATCCCTACAGGCTCAAACGTCGATGGTGTGTACACTGTAAAAAAATGCAGGGTATAGAAAGGGTATAACTGGGGAATAAGGTATAATTTCGAGCTAAAATACCCGTAGCTTCACCAATACCCCTCTCAGTCAAGAGGAGGGGTATTTTAATGCATTTTTATACCCTTCATTAGACTCAGTCAAGAGAAGGGGTATTTTAATACCATTTAATAACCCTTCATTAGACTCTTGTCACAAATGTGCTTGGTAAGCTTATAAAATGTAAGCCTTGACAGGCATTGTAACTCTTTATCAAATTACCACATTGTTACACTGAACATATAATGCGACAAAAAAGGTAATAAAAATGTATCAATTTCGAGATATTAATATTTTTTGAAAATATCACGAGTTATCTTGGGTAGCGGTACTTGGCAACTAAAAAGCTGCCAAAAGTCGCTTGAACATATCATCGCCGTTTCGCACTGCCATATATATATATATATAATATATATATATATTATAATATATATATATATATATATATATATATATATATTATATATATATATATCCCTACAAGTACATTATACAAATATACTTTGTTGGTGCTGAGTCACTGGTGCCGCGCCAATTTTTGCCGTCAAACGACATTCGCGGGTGAGCCTCTTAGCAAGTGAGCGAGGAAAACACGGGTGCCGCTGTAGCGGTGCAGGAGGTTTGGTTAGTCAGAAGGTTGTGTTTTCGGATGCCATGTAGGGCGCCAGAGGTACGATGATTACTTTTCATTTCATCCCGCCGCGCGGAGAGGCAACAGCTTGCTCCCGGCTCCTGCCTCACCTCAGCCGACCCCACGGCCGGAGATTTCCGTGGCGGATTAATTCGCCGTAGATACTCTGGGTGGATTTACCCACCCATCTTCATCATTTATACATTTTTTCTCATCTTCACTGTCTTTCTTAAGTATATCTTTTGCGTCGTATTACCCAGTAATGTGAATATATATAAGCACACTCGATGAGAGACGAATCTTCTTGTAAATCAAGGAAGCGTAGCTTTGCTTGTTACGGTTGCATGTATACAGGGCGTGGCGTTCTGTCAGGAGGCCTTGCCTTGCATCCCTCTGTCACCGGGCAGCGCGGTATCTCCAACATGTAACGGCAGCATGTTATTCTCCGTCGGAGGCCG
>JACEEZ010018645.1:215000-219601 GCA_016584305.1 Chionoecetes opilio | reverse complement strand
AATTTACACCAAAGAACGTTAATTTCTCTTCCTGACAAACCAATCATGAAATCAATGACTACTTGTATGAACCTTAGTAAATAAACCTTAATTTATCCACAGCACTAAGTCTTTCTCATCCCTACGTATACTTAACACAAAACCACGTTAATATACTGACAAACAAATCATGAAATCAATGTCTATCTATATCAACTGTTTTACTAAATATACCTTAATTAATAACACTAAGTCAATCTTCACCCACACAAAACCACATCAATTTCTCATACTGATAAACGAAATGTTCCTCGGCTGCCATATAATTCCCCTCAGGTTTCCCCTCTTACACCTAAAGCAGCAAACCTTTCCTCATCTTCCCTCATTAGTCACCCCGCGCACCAGTTTTCCCCATATCCCTAACCTCACTTCACCTAAATTTGCAGCTTCAATGAATGATATCTTTCGTACGTTCACCCCTCTCTCTCTCTCTCTCTCTCTCTCTCTCTCTCTCTCTCTCTCTCTCTCTCTCTCTCTCTCTCTCTCTCTCTCTCTCTCTCTCTCTCTCTCTCTCTCTCTCTCTCTCTCTCTCTCTCTCTCTCTCCCCCCCCTCTCTCCACTTTCCTAACTCCTATTGTAAACTAAAATTCAGTCTCCTTAGCGACGACGATGTGAATAATCTTGTAAAGTCTATCAAACTTCAATGCAAAAAAACACTGATTTCTATACATTTACAAAGAGACTTAAATAAGAGGCCAGAGGGTGAAGGGAGACTAGATCAAGAGGTTCTAAGGTTGATTAATGAGAGTAAATAGGAAAAGATAGAAGAATAAAAACCGAGTGCGTGTCAGGAATGCGAGGGGAAGATAATGGTGTGCAAATTGTGAAATAAATGAGTTAAGCAATAGAGAGAGAGAGAGAGAGAGAGAGAAGAGAGGAAAAGGAGAGAGAGAGAAGAGAGAGAGAGGAAGAGAGACAGAGAGAGAGAAAAAGAGAAGAGAGAGAGAGAGAGGAGAGAGAGAGAATGAGAGAGAGACAGACACACAGACAGAGAGACAGACACAGACAGAGAGAGACAGATAGACAGACAGACAGACAGAGAGAGAGTGGAATTAAGCAAGAAAGAGGAGTTAAGGAGAGGGAGAGAGAGAGGAGTTAAGCAACAGAGAGAAAGTTAAGCAAGAGAGAGAGAGAGAGAGAGAGAGAGAGAGAGAGAGAGAGAGAGAGGTGAACGTACGAAAAATTTCATTCATTGACGCTGCAAATTTAAGTCGGTGGAATTACTTATGGAAGGTGTTCAATCATGCATTCACAACCTTGCAAAGTAACGAATAGCACACACTTTTTATTCTTTTCTCAATTCTCTTTGCTACTTCAACTTTATACCATTTGGCTGAGGATTTTTCTTTTATTATTTTTATCTTTCATTATATCCCATTGCAAAAAATGATTGAAGAGGACCAATATTTTGCCACACTCACACCCACACACCCACCACCTCATCACTCACACATCACACACTCCTCATCAACACATCACTCACTCCCCATTCACTCACTCACACACACACATCACCACTCACCCCTCACACACCCCCACCTTTACTATCACCCACAAACCACTCACTCACTCACAAACTCACATCACTCACACACACTCACTCACACACTCACTCACAACTCCTCACACCCAATCACCAACACCACCACACACCACCCCACATCACCACCCCCACCACACACCAACCCCTCCCCAATCACCCTCATCACACCCACCCCCCCACTCACTACCACCCACACAGCACACCCACACATCACTACACCCACACACTCACAAATCATCCTTTCCCCCGCAACACACTCACACAAAAACACCCCCCCCCCCCCCCCACCACCCCCCTTAATTCTCCCCCCCATTCCTCCCCTCTCAAAAAATTTCCCCCCCCCCCTGAAGGGATTGAAAGTGAAATAAGGCAGTCACAGTCAAACCCCGCGATCTGAGGCTCCAGGGGGAGCCACCCGGGAATTGCAGAGGGGGGGGAAAGTGCTGGGTCCCAAGTTTGGGGGGGCCAGGGTAAAAAAGTAGGAATAGTTTAAGGGTTTTTTTATTTTTTACGCGGGTTTAGGTTATTAATAGTAGTTTTGGCTTGAGAGAGGAGAGAAAGGAGAAGGGGAGAGAGAGGGGGGGGAGAGAAGGGGGGGTGGGGGGGAGAGAGAGAAGAGAGGGGAGGAGGAGACAGAGAGGAGGGAGGGAGAAGAGAAAGAGGAGGGGGGGAAGAAAAAAGGGAAACAAAGAGGGGAGAGAGAGAGGAGGGGGAAAGGGGAGGGGGGAAGAGGAGAAGAGGGAGAGAGGAGAGAGAAAAGGAAGGGGAAAAAGAAAAACCCGCCCCAAAAAAAGGGGGGAAAAAAGGGGAACGGGGGAAAAAAAATGGAGAAAGAAGAGAAGGGGGGGAAACGGAAAAAAAAGGGGAAAAACCCAAGGGGGGTTGGGAAACCCCCAAAAAAAAAAAAAAAAACGCCCCCCCAAAGACAACCCTTCCACCCCCAAACACACACACACATAACCCCCTCTCCCTCACACACAAACTCAAACAGTCAAACCAGAATCACATTATCCCTGAAGCTAACCAAGACCCACTCCGCGCAGGCCGTCCCGTAGCCTCGCAGAGCCTCGCACGACCTCGCAGGGGCCAAGAAGAGGATACACGTCAGGTCTTAGCGTCTTCGCGCACTCTGGGGTCTCTGGGGCGTGTTGTGACCCATAAATTGCCTGGCCAGAGACACGTAAAGCTTGCACACTGAAACAGAGAGAGAGGAACTGCGGATTCTCTCTCTCTCTCTCTCTCTCTCTCTCTCTCTCTCTCTCTCTCTCTTGATAATGATTATTCTTTTGTATTTTTTTGTCAACATCTAACAATATGAAACTATACACTCACTTCTGTCCACTCACTAATACAAGAGTTAAACAGTATATTCACGCTCTCAACCTTTACTTAAGTAGATTCTGGGGTGCTCCTGATTCTAGTCTTCCTCACTCCTACGTAAAGCATGAATAATCGTGTTAGAATGAAGAGGAGAAAGGAGGTGAAGGGGAAAAAATTAAAGTAATAGAATTTAGTTGATGAGGAAGAAGTGATGTAACTGTAGAGGAAGAATTATAGTTGTAGCAGAGAGAGGGAGATATATAAACATAACTAAAAAGTATGCTAATGTTGACTGCAACTTCTGGTAATGAGGTTGGTCGGACAGGGATGTGAGAGAAGATGAAGTATGTGCTGATTATGGTGTGGCAGCTGATCTATAAGTGAAGTGGCATTTCTGTGATTCGTGTCCAAAGCAAAAATTAACGGGAGTGGCTGGAGACTAAACCCTCTTGACGGAATATTCAAGGTACACCACACTTCACCTATTGAGTCCTAATTATCACCAAGCCCCAGGTAGCTGTTGGTTCCCCCTGACTGTCTTTACAACACACAACAGGAGTGGCATAGCATTTACAAGTGGGGATGAGGTAAGGTTGTGTTATATCCAGCGTTACATTTTTATTTACATGGATGGGGATTGGAAGAATAATAGGATTGGGGAATGGATGTGGATGTGGATGAGGAAGAGGAGAGGATGTGAAATAGAAGGATGAGATGGATGGGGAATAGAAGAGGATGGGGAATAGACTAATAATAAGATTAGGGAATGGATGGGGAATAGAAGGGGATGGGAATGTAATAATAAAAAGATTGGGGAATGGATGGGGAATAGAAGGGGATGGGGAATAGAACGATGATATGGTTGGGAATATAAGAGCTGAGAAGAGTGGTTGATGGAAACAGAATATTGATTTGAACTCAGAAGTGTCAGTTACTAAACACTTCTACCATTCATATTAATTCTTATTACTATTATAATTGATTACAGCAATTACCACACATTTGTAATAATATTAATATAAATGACATAAGTGTTTAATGACTGACATGGCTCGGTCACACTACCTAAGTTTATTTTTATCATTGAGTGTTGACGACCCCACATTTTTGTCATATTTTTTGTGATATTACGGAACAGAATTCGAAAGTTTTGTATATGTTTTTGTTTTTGTAAGTGCAATAAAAAACCTGCAGTTAAAAATGTCATGGAAGTTGATGTGAGGAACGTTTGGAAAGCGAATTAGAGTGTGAAACCTATGTGTGAAATCGTCCTTTAGAAAATACGACTTCGAAAACTAGAAAAATAATTAAAAAAAAAAAGGCTAGAAAAACGGATCCTTTCTATTTTTTCGTCAAAATTGCATAAAGGATGTACGAAAAATATATGAAATACTAGAATCAACAAGTAAGGAAAAGAAAATCAACTGTATGATCTTGTTACATTGAGGAAGGTCATACACACTGGTAAAGAATGTTCAGAATATTGTCACGGCAGTATCTTACTTCAAGCCTTTTCTACCAGCACTGCAACACGTATGATTGTGAAACGTACAGAGCGATTGAAGGGGATTTGCAAAGGCTTAGTGCTGTAGAGATATCTTTCCTGAGAACAGACGCTTGTGTAAGAAAAATGGAAGGTTATAGTTATAGAGAAATGGATGGCTTGAACGCAACGAGGGATTAGGCTTTAGGAGTGAGT
>JACEEZ010018645.1:192500-212500 GCA_016584305.1 Chionoecetes opilio | reverse complement strand
CACGTGATAAAGTAAAAGAAAATTGAAACTTCTACGTGATAAAGTAAAAGAAAATTGAAACTTCCACGTGATAAACTAAAAGAAAATTGAAACTTCCACGTGATAAACTAAAAGAAAATTGAAACTTCTACGTGATAAAGTAAATGAAAATTGAAACATCCACGTGATAAACTAAAAGAAAATTGAAACTTCCACGTAATAAACTAAAAGAAAATTGAAACTTCTACGTGATAAAGTAAAAGAAACTTGAAACTTCTACGTGATAAACTAAAAGAAAATTGAAACTTCCACGTAATAAACTAAAAGAAAATTGAAACTTCTACGTGATAAAGTAAAAGAAACTTGAAACTTCTACGTGATAAACTAAAAGAAAATTGAAACTTCCACGTAATAAACTAAAAGAAAATTGAAACTTCTACGTGATAAAGTAAAAGAAAATTGAAACTTCTACGTGATAAAGTAAAAGAAAATTGAAACTTCCACGTAATAAACTAAGAAAATTGAAACTTCCACGTGATAAAGTAAAAGAAAATTGAAACTTCTACGTGATAAAGTAAAAGAAAATTGAAACTTCCACGTGATAAAGTAAAAGAAAATTGAAACTTCCACGTGATAAAGTAAAAGAAAATTGAAACTTCCACGTGATAAAGTAAAAGAAAATTGAAACTTCCACGTGATAAAGTAAAAGAAAATTTAAACTTCCACGTATAAATAAGAAATGAACTTCACGTGATAAAGTAAAAGAAATTGAAACTTCTACGTGATAAAGTAAAAGAAAATTGAAACTTCCACGTGATAAAGTAAAAGAAAATTGAAACTTCCACGTGATAAAGTAAAAGAAAATTGAAACTTCCACGTGATAAAGTAAAAGAAAATTGAAACTTCCACGTGATAAAGTAAAAGAAAATTGAAACTTCCACGTGATAAACTAAAAGAAAATTGAAACTTCCACGTAATAAACTAAAAGAAAATTGAAACTTCCACGTGATAAAGTAAAAGAAAATTGAAACTTCCACGTAATAAACTAAAAGAAAATTGAAACTTCCACGTGATAAAGTAAAAGAAAATTGAAACTTCTACGTTATAAACTAAAAGAAAATTGAAACTTAAACGTAATAATCTAAAAGAAAATTGAAACTTCTACGTGATAAAGTAAAAGAAAATTGAAACTTCCACGTGATAAACTAAAAGAAAATTGAAACTTCCACGTAATAAACTAAAAGAAAATTGAAACTTCCACGTGATAAAGTAAAAGATAATTGAAACTTCTACGTGATAAAGTAAAAGAAAATTGAAACTTCCACGTGATAAACTAAAAGAAAATTGAAACTTCCACGTGATAAACTAAAAGAAAATTGAAACTTACCACGTAATAAACTAAAAAAAAAAATTGAAACTTCACGTGATAAAGTAAAAGATAATTGAAACTTCCACGTGATAAAGTAAAAGAAAATTGAAACTTCCACGTAATAAACTAAAAGAAAATTGAAACTTCCACGTGATAAAGTAAAAGATAATTGAAACTTCCACGTGAAAGTAAAAGATAATTGAAACTTCCACGTAATAAACTAAAAGAAAATTGAAACTTCCACGTGATAAAGTAAAAAATCTGAAACTTCCACGTGATAAAGTAAAAACATCACAAACTTCCCCGTAATAAACTAAAAGAAAATTGAAACTTCCACGTGATAAAGTAAAAAATCACAAACTTCCAAATAATAAACTAAAAAAACACAATCTTGTCAATATTATGTAATCATTTTGGTTCATTCCCTCTTCTTTTTCATTCATTCGGCCTGTAAAGCATTAAACTATGAGATTTTAGTTTAATACATAACGAAAAACACATCATACTTATTTTTAAAGATAATTAAGTGAGATAAGAATGTTGTTGTTAAGGTATCAACATTCAGCCTCGGAGCTCCCTTTTATCTGATGAGCGTGGGCTTGGTGGCGGCAAAGGGTTGAAGGTTGGCTCTATGATGACTAACAACACTGCTTTGATTAAGGATAACATCAATGTGGCCTTTAACTTACTCTCTCTCTCTCTCTCTCTCTCTCTCTCTCTCTCTCTCTCTCTCTCTCTCTCTCTCTCATCTACTCTACATGCTACTCTCTCTCTCTTCTCTCGCTCTCTCTCTCTCTCTCTCTCCTCTCTCTCTCTCTCCTCTCTCTCTCTCTCTCTCTGCTCTTCTCTCTCTCTCTCTCGGCCATTGGAGGTCAGGAATGAAGACTAGGCCTCTCCAGTGTGTGTTGTGTGTGTGTGTGTGTGTGTGTGTGTGTGTGTGTGTGTGTGTGTGTGTGTGTGTGTGTGTGTGTGTGTGGTGTGTGTGTGTGTGTGTGTGTGTGTGTGTGTGGTGTGTGTGTGTGTGTGTGTGTGTGTGTGTGTGTGTGTGTGTGTGTGTGTGTGGTGTGGTGTGTGTGTGTGTGTGTGTGTGTGTGTGTGTGGTGTGTGTGTGTGTGTGTGTGTGTGTGGTGTGTGTGTGTGTGTGTGTGTGTGTGTGGTGTGTGGTGTGTGTGTGTGTGTGTGTGTGTGGTGTGTGTGTGTGTGTGTGTGTGTGTGTGTGTGTGTGTGTGTGTGTGTGTGTGTGTGTGTGTGTGTGTGTGTGTGTGTGTGTGTGTGTGTGTGTGTGTGTGTGTGTGTGTGTGTGTGTGTGTTGTGTGTGTGTGTGTGTGTGTGTGTGTGTGGTGTGTGTGTGTGTGTGTGTGTGTGTGGTGTGTGTGTGTGTGTGTGTGTGTGTGTGTGTGTGTGTGTGTGTGGTGTGTGTGTTGTGTGTGTGTGTGTGTGTGTGTGTGTGTGTGTGTGTGTGTGTTGTGTGTGTGTGTGTGTGTGTGTGTGTGTGTGTGTGTGGCGTTTGTTTTAATAGCAATAACTTCAGAAAATGCAGTGTTTATTTCCGGCTTGAGTTAATGTACGATATTAAGGCTGTCAGGCCCCCAAGACCACCTGACAGGGTAATGCTTATGCCGCCTCGCCGCACCATTACTAACTGTTACTAACTGCTACACTCTCCTGTTCCTGTGTATTCCGTTTAACCATCTAACAACTCGTGCATCATTTCCTGTTGTTTAATTTGGTCCTATGATTTTCCATTCTCCTAACATAACCTACTTTTTTTCTGATATTCCTTAACCTGTTGAACTTTTATCCTTGTGAATATTAAATTTTTTCTGTCACCTGTCGTTATAATGGTTCTTATCGTCCCTGTATGACCTTTTATCGTTGGGTGTTTTGACCTTACTCACCCTTTGCGCCAAACAAGGTCAAGGTCTGTTTTGGACGCCACTGGTGAAATTGCTGACGATTCACACGACGTAAAGTTCAACCCTAAAGTATCCAAAATACTTGAATACATTTCACACACTTTTCCTCTCTTCTTGCTTCCCCGGACGCCAGGTACACAATTGCCCTCGGTTTTACAATGAGACTTAAAGAAGAGTATTCAACATTTTCCAACTCTTTCTCTTCCTCTTCCTCCTCCTCTATTCTTCCAGCACCGCCTCCTGCTCTTCCTCTTTTACTCCTTTCTCCTCCTCCTTCGTTTCATCCTCCTCCTACGCCATTCCATTCACTTCTTTCCCACCTTCTTTTGCTTCTCCTTCCTCCTCCTTCCCTCTTTGATCTTCTTTCTTCTATTGCTGCTGTAACTGCTACTGGTTTTCTTCATCTTCTTCCTCCTCCTCCTCCTCCCCCTCTTCAAAGTCTCTATACGCTTTTCCAGCCTTTCTTCTCCTCCTCCTTCTCCTCCTCCTCCTCTTCCTCCTTCCTCCTCCTCCTTTGTATTCCTTTGTACTCCTCCTCCTCCTCCTCCTCCTCCTCCTCCTCCTCCTCCTTCTATTCATATTTCCAGCGTCATGCACAGTCACAGTCGATTTCTTTCGTTGCTTCGACTCAAAACCGACGACAGAACCTGATGCTCGACTTCCCTCACAGCAAGGAATAAACAGGCGTTCATAAGCGCGGAGATTAAATGAAAATAACATATCACGCTATTTAAATTTGGTCTATAATGGTGCTCTTTTTTTTCGATCCTTTGTGTGTCACTTTATATCGTTCCTCAACTTCTTCTTTTCCACTTTCATGAGTCTATTCGGTTCTTCTCCTACTTGTCTATTTACTTTTCATCAGCTTTTTACCCTTCCCTCCTTTGCTCACAGTTTCCTTCCCACGTCACTCTTCCTTATGATCTTATACGAATTATCCACCGTCCATGATCTTCCTCGTCCATGCATCAATCTCCCTCATCCTACACTTGATCTTTAACCTTTTTCTCTCAACTTTTCTCTGGTCTACTAAAAAAAACATAACCGAATCGCTTTCAAGTCTTAAAATCAAACTGCCTATCTCTTAAGGGACCGTTGGGGAGGTGGTAAGACAGACGATAAAAAGAAAGCAGAATGAGAAAGGTGGAACGAAAAAGGTAAAAAGAAAAGAAAGAAAAAAAATGTGGAGAGACAGGTAAGTGGCTGGGTAAACAGGTGTATAAACAGGTGTATCAACAGGTGTATCAACAGGTGTATCAACAGATGTATAAACAGGTGTATAAACAGGTGTATAAACAGATGTATAAACAGTTATATAAACAGGTGTATAAACAGGTGTATTAAACAGGTGTATAAACAGTGTATAAACAGATGTATAAACAGATGTATAACAGGTGTATTAACAGGTGTATAAACAGGTGTATAAACAGCTGTATAAACAGATGTATAAACAGGTGTATAAGCAGATGTATTAACAGGTGTATACACAGGTGTATAAACAGGTGCATAAACAGGTATATTAACAGGTGTATAAACAGGTGTATAAACAGGTGTATAAACAGGTGTAATGGTCCTCACGATGCACTGTTTTCCTATCTTAGTGATGCAATTTTCATGTTTCAGGTGTTTTCATGCATGTTGGGTTATGCAAACTAGAGTCTTATCCGCTTGACTTAATTTCCACGTGCAATGATGGGGCAAAGAAGGGAGGAGACAAGAAGACAAGGGAACAAGACTAGGATAATAGAAGAAAGGAGGGCAATAAGTGAAGAAGGAAGGATAAAGCATAGTAGAGGGAGGAGGAAGAAGGAAAGGAGTGAGTGAAAAAGAATGGAGGGCGATGAGTGGAGAAGGATGGATGGAGAAGTGAGTAAAGAGGGAGAAGGGAGGCTGGATAAAGGAAGGGAGTGAGGGAGGAAGAGAGAGGTAAGGCTTGTGTTGTGTGTTGCGAGCCGTGTCAGGTGTTATGTTGGCAGGGCGACGAGGAGGGAGAGAGAGGAGAGGGTGAGGGAAGGGGAGGAGGGAGGAGATGGAGGGTTGAGGCAGGGCAGGAGGGGCTGGGAGGGGGGCGGTTACGTGTCATGTCGCAGGAGCACAATGAGTCAGAGACAATGGTCAGCAAGTGAATGAGGAGAGGGGAGAGGAGAGGGAGAGAGAGGAGAGGGAGCGAGGAGGAGAGAGAGAGGAGAGAGAGAGGAGAGAGGAGGAGAGAGAGAGAGAGCAGAGAAGCAGAGAGAGGAGGACGAGAGGGAGGAGAGAGAGGGGAAGAGAGAGAGAGAGAGAAGAGCGAGAGCGAGAGAGAGAGAGACTTCGTTGTGTATACATATTCTGTGATGCTGTTAATTTTTGTATTGGAAGTGCTGCTGCTGCTGCTGCTGATGTATAAACAAAAAACCTGGATTGCGGCTCCCTCTGGATCCCTCCCGAGACCTGCACAGATATAATATAAACAACTTAGACCCCATATGATAGCATCGCCATCTCTCAACAGACCTCCAAAGTCAGCACGGAGGTTCAGCTCAATCCAATAATAATAGTAAGCAAAGACAATCCTGGCCCGGCCTTCCTCCAGTCACCGCGTGGTGGTGTGTGCATATATACTTGAGGAGGTTTATGGACCTGTCGCCGATGGGATTCTCGCCGAAACATCAACCTAGAACTCTCGCCGACGTGGAAATTTTAACCTAACCTAACCTAACTGATCAAGGAATTTCTGGTATTTCATCCCTGAATGCATAAAGACGGGTAAAATCTGATTAAATGTATATATTGTGTCCAGTAATATCAAGAATTGGAACACTCGACGACGACGGCGGCGAGAGTTCCGATCGGCGACAGTTCCCGGTACCCTTGAGGAAGGCGGCAGGAAAGGCGGTGAGATATCCAGTTCAGTCCAGTAGTAGGCGTGGGATAAGTCTTGGCTTCGGCTCTCACTATTTTTGTTAACGGTTCTTGGTTTTGTTGTTGTATGGTTTGTTTTTCTTTTGTTTTTCTCATTTTCGGATTTGAATTTTTCAGATTTATTTTTCCCAATGGTTGATGTTTATTTTTGTTGTTGAATTCGTTGTTGTTGTATCGGTCGCTATTGTTGAAGCTGTTGAGTCTGGCACACAGTTGACATAGATTGATTGAGTGTAATGCCAAAAGGGGGAAATTGTGCCAGGGTGAAGACCGTCTCATCTCCAACCTGTTCCACTCTGGCGTCCCGGCTTCCTCGATCACAGATGAGAGTATTACATCACGTCATCTTCAATACCGCTATTATATGACAAACTATATTTTTTCATAGACAAAAACCTCTGCGACTGCTCATGATGGACAGTCGATACTTGAAGATCCTTGGGCTGCTCGTCACCGTAAACATGGTAGTGATGGGAGCGTGGTTGGCAGGACACCTATGGAGCCCCGCGGCGGTGGTGAGTCTGGCGGGAGGCGTGGCGGCGGTGTTGTGGCTGCTGCGACACTCCAAACAACAAGTCAAGAGAGACCACGCCGCCATGGGCACGGAGACTGAGACACACGAACAACACAACGAAAGGGAAGACTTGTTATTTAGAGTCAAACAGGAAGAAACACAAGACCACGAGGATGAGTGGGACGAGGATGTAGCGACAAGACAAGACGAAACGGACAGCACAGCCAAAGATGAGGCACGTAATGAATAGTTCCTACGACAACGCATCCCATTCCTAAGCCTTCAAGAGGTGCGTGACCTTGGCGACGGACACTTCCTGGGTCAAGGTGGCTGCGGCGCCGTCAGGAAGGTCGTCTATCATGGCGTTGAGGCTGTTGTTAAGGAGCTTTTTAAAGACGACGCACTCCTGCCGCTGTTACGAGAGGCTCGGGTGTTGGTGGAGCTGAGCGGGGCTGGAGGAGCGCCTCGGCTTCTGGCGATGTGCCTGACCCCACCCGCCTTGGTTCAGGAGTTCGCTGGGCTGCCGTATGAACAGTATTTACTTCAGTGTTCGGTAGAGGGTTTCCTGAAGTCATTAATAAGCATCTCGCAGCGGCTGGGAGAGATCCACGCGAAGGGTTTTGTCCACCACGATCTAGTGGAGAACAACATAACGTTTACCGGCACAGTCTCCGAGCCGGTGTTCCATCTCATTGACTTTGGGTTGGCGCGTCGCACCGAGCAGGACGAGGAAGACGCTGAGGCAGAATCCCCCCCGGCGGCTTATGAGGTGTGGAGGGAGCACTGCGTGAGGCCTTCCTGTGACGTGTACAGCCTCGGCCTCACGCTGCTCTTCCTGCTACAAGACTCCCAGCATGCCTTCCTGAGCACGCCGCTGGGGGAGGTGTCGAACCTCCTGTGCACCGCGCGGGACCCGAAGCGCCGCCCCTCTCTCAACCAAGTGGCCAACACCGTCCAACGCATCGCCCAACACTTGACGCCTCACCAACTGTGCGATAAATTCTCATTGAAACATTGAGCGATAAATAATGAAGTTTCGTAAAGTAACTGAATATAATTGATTTGTTACTACTTCGGCCGAGGTGCATCACAGTCGGCGAAAAGAGACACAGATGCAACAGCCGTGACGTGCAAGATGAATGCTACCGCAGTACAAGCTTGAGGGTCATACCAGCATACTAACAAGAGGAAGGACTGTTACTGCAGTTCAAAGGAGTATATACATTACTGACAGGACTGTAATAACGAGATTTCTAAGATAACAATAATATTTAAGGAAACATTTCGATAAGAGTATTACCTAATAATTTTCAAATATTGTAGTCTTTTGTGGCATATTGTGGTAATGTTTGGTTTTTTGAAGTTGTAATCATGTTTTTGATATGATGATATAATTTCTATATCATATATACATTATATATAATTATATATCATATATACACTAGGAAATAGACGTCCACACCAAAGATGTGGAACTTGTCCAAGCTCGCACATGCTAAAGTCAACTATTAAATACCCTCACCTTAAAATACTCCTATTACAACCTGACCTAACCCAACCTAACCTTCACCATCCCCTTCTTTGATTTTCTTTACTTTTTACAAAGAAAAGAAAAGTGCTAAATTGTTCTTGAAAAAAGTTTTTAAAAAAAATCTTTAAAAAAATGGTGTGGTGATGGCGGTTGTGGTGGTGGTGGTGATGGTGGTTGTTGTGGTGATGGTGGTGGTTGTGGTGAAGGTGGTGGTGATGGTGTGGTGGTGGTGATGGTCGTGGTGGTGGTGGTGGTGATGGTCGTGGTGTGGTTGTGTTGGTGGTAGTGGTGGTGGTGGTAATGGTGGTGGTGGTGGTGGTAGAGGTGGTGGTGATGGTGGTGTGGTGGTGGTGGTGGTGTGGTGGGTGGTGGTGGTGGTGGTGGTGGTGGTGTGGTGTGGTGGTGGTGGTGGTGGTGGTGGTGGTGGTGGTGGTGGTGTGGTGGTGGTGGTGGTGGTGGTGGTGGTGGTGGTGAGGTGGTGGTGGTGTGGTATGGTGTGGTGGTGGTGTGGTTTGGTGGTGGTGTGGTGGTGGTGGTGGTGTTGGTGGGGTGGTGGTGGTGTGGTGGTGGTGGTGGTGGTATCGGTGAGCGGCGACGCTCAGAGCCTCAGACACTGTTTTGTGAGGGCTACGAACACATTTTATTTCCATTGCACCAATGCACTACTTTCGCCACTGCACTAATGTCGCCAGGCACAATATATTACAAATTTTAGCATAAATGGTAAAAGCTCGGTTCGCTCGCTTGGACAATGAGTTAAGAGACGAAATATAACTTTCTGCGCCAAATTTCTTTCTTTGTGCCTGTATCCTCGTTGCCTACAAAAGTCACAAGAAGAAGAAGAAGAAGAATTCGTGGAAACATTTTACAAGCCTATATGACACTGATTTCGGCTGAAATAGGTGTCCAAGCGAGCGAAGCGAGCTTCGACAATAAATATTGTACACATAGTATGAGACTTTTGTGAGAACGATTTACATGTAGTGCTGCGTTGTGACATTATTTCCCAAAAAGTGAAAAACTTCCTCAGATGCATGACAGTGGTGGTGTTTGTTGTGGTGGTGGTGGGCATCAGCCTATCCCTGGTGGGCCTGGTGCACGAGGCCCCCAAGGTGCGCGTGAGGGCGTGGAGGGACGCGGGTCTCTACACCACCCTCATGAGGAGGGTGCGGGAGCGCCTGGCCACCGAGGCTCGCCTCGTGGCTCTGAGGCTGGCCTCCCCAAGGGACCCTCTTGAGGAGTTCAGTTTCCCCCTTGGCGACAACTGGCGGGAGGTGGGCATGCATGAACGCCTGACCTCCCTCGTGGAGAGGCCAGGAGGTCCAGGAGGCTGAGCGAGAGCAGAAGGTATTTGTGTTGTGGTTCGTGGTGGGCGTGAGTGTGGTGGTGGCGGGTGTGTGCGGCGCCCTGGTGGCGGGTTGCGCCTGGGCATGGCAACACTGCCGCCACCATGGAGGCCGCCACCAAAGCAGATGCAACGCAGTGCTGGTGAAGGATAATGACGGTCAGCTGTCTCGAGGGGACGCCTTACACTGCGTGGACAACCGGCCCTTTCCCTTGGAGCGACGCGCCCTGGTCATGACCAGCGACGGGCTCTTGACCAAGATAACAATAATATTTAAGGAAATATTTCGATAAGAGTATTACCTAATATTTTTCAAATATTGTACAGTACATTCACGTAGCCGGTGACGGGCTCGTTACGGGCACACGCAGGGCACTGCCCTGCCCGTACCAGGCACAACGCTGGAGGCTGCAGACTCAAGAGGGTCAGCGGCCCTCGAGTGTGCTAGCGAGGCCCAGGACCGTGGACAGCAGGCCGAACCTGCCCGGGAGGACCCTCCAGACGTCTGTCCTCAGGCTTCAAACACCACCGCCGAGGCAGAGACCATCCGCCTGGTGCGGCGAAGCCTCCTGGTGCCTCGGTGGTTCATGGATTCCCTGGCAGGACCTGAGGAGGGCTTCCTCGGCGGCCTGGGAGACCGTTACTGCGTCCAGGTCTCCCAGGATGCACTGCTTTGCAAGATAAACGTCAGGGGCGGCAAGAGCAGCGTGGAGGAGTGCTGCGTCGCCATCAAGGACTTTTTTGCTCCATGACGGGCACGCGAGGCCGCAGACGAGTGACCGCCTCGCCTCCACCGTTAGTTACTACCTTGGTCTATACGTATAACAACTATAATAGTCAGGACACGCACATGCTATGACGTAGCTTATCGTTTGTGGTTTAATTTTATGTAAGATTGTAGGAGTGTGTTTTGGATCTTGATTGAAAATTGTTACCGTTTTTCTATATATTATTTTCGAGTAAATGAATAATCAGGCAAAACAATATTAAAATTTCATCTCTTCTTACAATTGATTTACGAGAATCCATTTAGTGTATTGGCAAGGGACAATAGGTAACGAGCTCAAAGCAATTCAGTTATGGACCATACAAACATAATTGTATTAATTAACCGCAATGATTGAAATAACAATGTTGGTGATAATGATAAATGTTTTTGTTTCAGGTGAAGATGATTAACTATGCTGCTGGAAATTATGACGATGATAATTATTAGAATAGTGATGCACCTCAACAGTAGTTTAATTCCTAGTGCATTAACCCCTTTTCGCCCAGATCTTTCCTTTGATATAAAAAATGGTCTGTTGTTTGCCATAAAATTACGAAAATTAACTTAATATACCAAATCAGTTAGTCGACACGAATACTAAACTGGTCATATCTATAAAACATTGCTTATATTCGCAAAAAATTGTCTTATAATGTTATCCAAATTACAATATAAATTACGTTCTGGCCCTCAAGGGGTAAATGTAATTAGATTTTTACCAGCGCGATTCTTGCATGATCTGTGTTTGACATCCTGGCTACCATTGCAATCCAAGGGTTACCGACGTACGAGCCTCGCATTCTTGCCTTATCTATTGGATTACAGATGCTAAAAAATATGCCTCATAAGGTACTAATCTAACTTTCTTTTTGTCATATAATTACTTTTCAGGTCCGTGAAAGTTCTCACACACGCACACGCACACGCACACGCACACACACAGAGCACCAATTTCCAAACTAATTTAATTTTTGCATACATTTTAATCCAATTTATTAAACTGATCCACACACCGTAACTTTCCAAGGCGATGGGTCCGTCCCCGCTTCTCCTTCCGTCACGACACAACCTGACTCTACGACAACACTTCATACCGCTTCACCAACAAACCTGACTCGACGACAACACTTCACACCACTTCTACAAGAAACCTGACATGACGACAACACTTCACACCGCTTCTACAACAAACCTGACTCGACGACAACACTTCACACAGCTTCTACAACAAACCTGACTCGACGACAACACTTCACACCACTTCTACAAGAAACCTGACATGACGACAACACTTCACACCGCTTCTACAACAAACCTGACTCGACGACAACACTTCACACCACTTCTACAACAAACCTGACTCGACGACAACACTTCATACCGCTTCACCAACAAACCTGACTCGACGACAACACTTCACACCGCTTCTACAACAAACCTGACTCGACGACAACACTTCACACCGCTTCTACAACAAACCTGACTCGACGACAACACTTCACACCGCTTCTACAACAAACCTGACTCGACGACAACACTTCACACCGCTTCACCAACAAACCTGACTCGACGACAACACTTCACACCGCTTCACCAACAAACCTGACTCTACGACAACACTTCATACCGCTTCTACAAGAAACCTAACTCGACGACAACACTTCACACCACTTCTACAACAAACCTGACTCGACGACAACACTTCACACCACTTCTACAACAAACCTGACTCGACGACAACACTTCACACCGCTTCTACTAGAACCTGACTCGACGACAACACTTCACACCGCTTCTACAACACGACTTAGCGCAACACAAACTAAAAGACTCGCCTATTTCCTCGTTGATTTAGAGATTAAGGCCAATCAATGCAAATTAAATCACACACACACACCCACACATACACACACACATACACATACATACATACAACACACACACACACACACACACACACACACACACACGCTCAGTAATTATGAGCCAAAACATATGAGACAGTGAATCCTTAACTCAATGGAACCTTTGCAATACAATAAGCCCTTCTGCAACACATATTCTACACATTTCCTTTCTCCACATCTACAAATTATATCAACATAGTCAACAACAAACTCAAGCTCAGTAATTATGAACCAAAACATGAGACAACGAATGTGACAACGAACCCTTGAAATTAAACCAACTAAATGGGGCCTTCGCAATACAATAAGCCTCTCTGCAACACTTAACGCCCTTCAAGTAACTCAATTAAAACAAGCTAACACAGCACCAGGATTTTCACCTTCGAGTATTCATGCATGTCTCTTCTCCTACGTAGCGTTTCTCCGTTGTTGAATGTATTTGAAGCATCATTACGAAGCTAACTCGCTCTTCTCAGGCCTCACGAAGCTTCACTGGCAAGGTTTAATTCTCTCTCTCTCTCTCCTCTCTCTCCTCTCTCTCTCTCTCTCTCTCCTCTCTCTCTCTCTCTCTCTCTCTCTCTCTCTCTCTCTCTCTCTCCTCTCTCTCTCTCTCTCTCTCTCTCTCTCTCTCTCTCTCTCTCTCTCTCTCTCTCTCTCTCTCTCTCTCTCTCTCTCTCTCTCTCTCTCTCTCTCTCCTCTCTTCTCTCCTCTCTCTCTCTCTCTCTCTCTCTCTCTCCTCTCTCTCTCTCTCTCTCTCTCTCTCCTCTCTCTCTCTCTCTCTCTCTCTCTCTCTCTCTCTCTCTCTCTCTCTCTCTCTCTCTCTCTCTCTCTCTCTCTCTCTCTCTCTTCTCTCTCTCCTCTCTCTCTCTCTCTCCTCTCCTCTCTCTCTCTCTCTCTCTCTCTTCTCTCTTCTCTCTCTCTCTCTCTCTCTCTCTCTCTCTCTCTCTCTCTCTCTCTCTCTCTCTAGGCAATTCGCGCCATGACGTCCCGGCTTTGCAATTTGTCCCTGTCTGTCGGCCTGTCGGTGCGTCTAGTTAATTTCTAGCCCGAAGACGATGTGATACATTTTTCTTAATAAGGTGAAGAGGAAGAGGAGGAGGAGGACAAAGGAATACAAAGGAAGAACAGATAGCAACAGCCCTAAGGAGAAGAGGAAGAGGAGGAGGAATACAAAGGGGTAGAAAGGAAGAACAGACAGCAACAACGCTACTGGGCCAAACGCGGATGCCTGCGTGTCTACTTTCTACCACTCTAGTTTTTAAGTGAGCCAAAATAATAGCAAAATTGAAGGAGGGGGAGAAGGAAGAGGAGGAGGAGGAGGAGGAGGAGGAGGAGGAGGAGGAGGAGGAGGAAGAGGAAGAAAAGGAGGAGATGGAGGAGGAGGAGGAGGAGGAAGAGGAAGAAAAGGAGGAGATGGAGGAGGAGGAGGAGGAGGAAGAGGAAGAAAAGGAGGAGATGGAGGAGGAGGAGGAAGATATGGAGAAGGAGGAAGAGGACAAGAAGATTAAGATTCGTGCGATCTTAACTTTAATACTTCAGTAATAATGATAATGATCAAAAATATCAATTCTAACAAATAAAGATAAAAACACTAAAACATGATCACAATAATAATATATAAATGGTGAAAATAATAAAACGATTAAAAGAAATACGCGATGGAATCAGTTGCAGGTACAGATCAATTATTTTCATTTTTACTTGTGTTTTTTCACTGTACATACCATTATCATTACTATCATTATCATTACTATCATCATTATCATTACTATCATTGTTATCATTATCACTACAATATATATTACCACTATTCATGTTTATTGTTATTTTTCATATTAATTTATTATGTTAAATTTTATTATATTTGTTTCTTCACTTTTCAAAATTGATAAAAAATGACTATATGAGCAGGATATACTTTGCTTTTTGTTATCAACATCATGATTACCAATTGAACCTAATGAGCAGGCCTGTAACACACACACCACACACACACACACACACAGTCACACACACACAGTCACACACAGACAGTCACACACAGACAGTCACACACACACAGTCACACACACAAAAATAACAAAAAAAAACACTCAAAGGACACACAAACACACAGAGCGAGGGAGAGGGAGAGGGAGAGGGAGAGGGAGAGGGAGAGAGAGAGAGGAGAGAGAGAGAGAGAGAGAGAGAGAGAGAGAGAGAGAGAGCGAGCGAGAGCAAGAGCGAGCGAGAGCGAGAGGTGGGTATAACGATGTTGTGATTGGAATGTCGATCAGCAGGTGGTGATTGGGTCTGATTAGCTGCAGTTTGAGGGTGATTGGCAGGCAGGTAAAATGCCGTGACGAAGATGAAGTGTGTGTCTAATAGAACCCAGAGAAAAAAGTATAGTACGGTGCAAACTAATCATGAACTTATATCCCGCTTGCTACAGTACAACGCCGGGACTGCTTACTGAATTATGCTGCACCGTCAATACTGCAAAACTTTATTCATCATTATCAACATCATCATCATCATCATGCGTTTCCTTAGCCTACCCTGTCAATTTTCTCTCTACCAGTTTTATCATTATCAATTCCAGTTCTTACATCATTCATAAGGGACTGGTCAAGGGCAATAAGTAAGAGCATACATAAGACCTTTTTTCATCGTTATCGACATCCACATCATTATCCAATACATGACCTTTTTTCATCATTATTAACATTATCATCATTATCATCACTGTCTTCATAATAGGGAATGACAGCTAAGCGGTTTTTTTGCTTTTGTTTTGCCCTTAGCCAGTTTTTTAAGTTGCAAAAAAATAGTAAAACAAATCATGCGTGACCTAAGCGTAGCCTGTCAAACTTCTCTCTACCCGTTTTATTATTATCATTTCCAGTTTTCACATCATAAGGGACTGGCCAAGGGTAACAAATAAGGTAACAAAAAGCCTACTATCTGTCAGATCTTATAAAGCAGACAGTAAGAGATTTTAAAAGAGGTTGGATGGGTTAATTTAGTTTAAGGGATGTCTTGATACCCCTTCTTGAAGTAATGTAAGTCGTACGAAAGTGGGCAGATAAAAACAAGAAGAGACAGGAACAGGAAGCTTAATCGGCAATTCTGATTCAAAACACGTTGGCACATGATCTGAATTTCAATATCATAGGAACTCCTCATAAATCTGTTCTTTTCCAAGCTTAACTCTTACTGTAATGTCTCTGATGTATTTGTCTATGAGCTCTTTCCTTCGATGAGTTGATAAATAGAAACAAAGTAAGTCCTACTTATAGTAAACTAGCCGCAAAGCCGCCCTCCGGGCGGACTTTTTGGCTAGCTCCTGCGGAGGGCTATTGGTGGGCCTTCGGCCCACCACCTGTGTTTGGTGGGCCTTCGGCCCACCAAACATGGACTCTCCAGATAGCCCCTTCTAACTTTTCTGAAATCATGGATGTAGAAATGTATGTATTCCCCCCACCCATTCACTCACCATTACCCATCACCCCCCACCCATTCACTCACCCATTACCCATCACCCCCCCCCCACCCATTCCACTCACCACCATTACCCCCCCACCCATTCACTCACCCATTACCCATCCCCACACACCCATTCACTCACCCATTACCCATCACCCCCCTCACACCATTCACACACCCATTACCCATCACCCCCCACCCATTCACTCACCCATTACCAATCACCACCCCACACCCAGTACCCCTACCCATACCGCCCCCACCCCATTCACTCACCCATTACCCATCACCCCCACCCATTCACTCACCCATTACCCATCACCACCACACCATTCACTCACCCATTACCCGTCACCCCCCACCCATTCACTCACCCATTACCCATCACCACACACCCATTCACTCACCCATATACCCATCACCCCCCACCCATTCACTCACCCATTACCCATCACCCCCCACCCCATTCACTCACCCATTACCCATCACCACACACCCATTCACTCACCCATTACCCATCACCCCCCACCCATTCACTCACCCATTACCCATCACCCCCAACCCATCACCCACCCATTCCATCACCCCCACCCATTCACTCACCCATTACCCATCACCCCACCCATTCACTCACCCATTACCCATCACCCACACACCCATTCACTCACCCATTACCCATCACCACACACCCATTCACTCACCCATTACCCATCACCCCCCACCCATTCACTCACCCATTACCCATCACCCCCACCCATTCACTCACCCATTACCCATCACCACACACCCATTACCCATCACCCCCCACCCATTCACTCACCCCCCACCCATTCACTCACCCCCCACCCATTCACTCACCCATTACCCATTACCACACACCCATTCACTCACCCATTACCCAATACCCCCCACCCATTCACTCACCCATTACCCATCACCACACACCCATTCACTCACCCATTACCCATCACCCCCACCCATTCACTCACCCATTACCCATCACCACACACCCATTCACTCACCCATTACCCATCACCCCCCACCTATTCCCTCACCCATCACCCATCACCCCCAACCCATCACCCCTCACCCATTCACTCACCCCACACCCATTACCCATCACCCCACCCATTCACTCACCCATTACCCATCACCCTACATCAAGGCTTCCTCAATTCTCGCAACCCACTTTGTTTTCACAATTCTCGCTAATAGGCTGCTAAAAAAAAGAAGAAAAAAGTGATCGGATCATCTCATAAGTGGGCTTATGACCTTCCCCTGGTCAACCTGATTCCAAAAATGTGCCATATGAGGTGTTTGCGCCACGGGGGGCGGAACCTATACCACACACACACACACACACACACACAGACAGACAGACAGACAGACAGACAGACAGACAGACAGACACACACTTTCGCTTATATTATTATAGATTATTATCAATTTTAATAAGTATAGCAAATACATGTATGAAAAATGATTTATAATGTTTTGTTGTATTTTTTTACGAGCTATTTTCCTCCGAGGCTCATTAGTACAGTGTATTCTATTCATTAAGTAACCGATATCCGTTGTATTGTAATTTCCCTTCAACTATTTAATTTTCAACTATATCCATTACAAGCATTCACAGCCTTTGATAATTCTACATTGCATGTTCGCTATCAAAACAACAGGATATTCATGGAGAGATTTTAATACTTTTGTTAGTTTTACCTGTCAAATTACCCGTGTCTCCTCTCACCTGTGTAATTGCTCTCACCTGTGTAATTCCTCTCACCTGTGTAATTCCTCTCACCTGTGTAATTCCTCTCACCTGTGTAATTCCTCTCACCTGTGTAATTCCTCTCACCTGTGTAATTCCTCTCACCTGTGTAATTCCTCTCACCTGTGTAATTCCTCTCACCTGTGTAATTCCTCTCACCTGTGTAGTTCCTCTCACCTGTGTAGTTCCTCTCACCTGTGTAGTTCCTCTCACCTGTGTAGTTCCTCTCACCTGTGTAGTTCCTCTCACCTGTGTAATTCCTCTCACCTGTGTAATTCCTCTCACCTGTGTAATTCCTCTCACCTGTGTAGTTCCTCTCACCTGTGTAGTTCCTCTCACCTGTGTAGTTCCTCTCACCTGTGTAATTCCTCTCACCTGTGTAATTCCTTCACCTCCCCTCTCATACCTCTCACTCTCTACCTGTCGCTCCTCTCACCCATACTCTGGTAATTCTCACGTCTATAATAATGTGTTTAACCAGGAAGACATTACATAACGTGCCACAGTCCTGCCTTCACTACGAAACTAGCACTCTCGTATCATCCATTAAAACTACTACTATTCCAACACTAAAAATGAATAACATACTGCATATCTCTCTCTCTCTCTCTCTCTCTCTCTCTCTCTCTCTCTCTCTCTCTCTCTCTCTCTCAATAAGAAAATAAGTGAGAAAATAAGGCAGAAACGCACTTTTACTGACTGACCCTCTGCCCTGGAAACGGTGCACATTTTGTATGGTGGTTTATGTTGACCTTGCCTTACCTCCCCTTGCCATGCCTTTCCCCTCACTCTCCCCTCACCCGTGGTCAACCTTGCCTCTCCCCTCACCCTGCCCAACCCTTTCTCTCCCCTCACCCTGGCCAACCCTCCCTCACCCCCTGTCGTTCTTTTAGTATTCTCGAAATTATTGTTTATTTTTTATTTGACGTAACTGCTTTTTCCTCACTGATACAATTATAACCTGGTTGTTTGTGCTGAACTATAAAATCAACCGCATATGTTATGTAAATACGCAATGAGATTTAAAAATATTAAATTTGTAAATAAAGTGAGATAAATATACCCTAATTTTTTATATTTTTGGTATTATCACGCCAATTAAATAATAAATATAATTCAATTAATATAAATTTGACATATTTATATACAATGCATACTTACATGGGGAGGCGGGGGCCGAGTGGTTAGCGTCTTGGAGTAGTGATTTCGATGTCCCGAGTTCGAATCCTGGCGGTGGCAACTCTTTTGACCATCTTTAACGCGGTGGATAACAGCCTGGTAGTTACAGCACAAGGTCCCGAGTTCAAGTCCTGCCAGGAGCAACTATTGCTTCCATCGTCGTTCATTATTGTTTGTATTATCTCACGCCCGTTATTTAATAAATATAATTCGATATATGCATATTTGACATATTTACATACAATGCATACTTACATGTACATTTTACTTACATTGTGGGGAGGCGGTGGTCGACTGGTCAGCGTCTTGGAATGCGTCTTGGAGTTACAGGTTAAATCGATGTCCCGAGTTCGAATCCTGCCGCGGGTAACTTGTTCAATCTTTAACGCAGTGGATAAGAGTCTGGTAGTTGTGAACACTAAGGTCCCGAGTTCAAGTCCAGCCAGGAGCAACCGTTTCTTCCGTCGTCGAGTGGCCGAAGATACCCACATGCTGCATCAACCTCAACTTTCGACTGCGACTATACTGTATTAATTTTTGCAAGGACACTCACAATACCTTGGTCCCGATGACTTCCCTATCCCCGAGGTTCTAGGTAGCTCCAAGCGGGATGATGATGTAACCTACTTGTCATCAAGCAGTCAACATAAAATGCTCGCTGATATCAAGTATCTCAGCTATCCAGTCCGCCGGGGGAAGTGGAATCGCCAGGACTAACCTATCGTAAGTGGCCTTGGCAAACTGAATATAGCATACAAGTGCGGCGGAGGGCACCAGGGGGCAGCATGAGCCTCAGGTCAAACCATCACAGGCGTCACTATAAAAATCCAGCCTGCGCCACCACGGGCGAGGGTCAACCATCACAGCCCTCCAGAATGCTGGGTCAACCACCTGAGCCCTCAAGTAAATAAAATAAATAGCCTACAGACGCTATAGGCTCCAACGTAAAAAAAAGAAAAAGTTACCTAAATACGTGTATGTGCGTCTTCAAGCGACAGCCGAAATTTCGCTTTTTTTTTTAAGGTTAAGACCCAAAAAGAAAAAAAAAAAAAAAAAATTTCCTGACAAAATAATTAATAAATTAAAACAAAACATTGGTACTCACGGCCAGGCGTGTCTCCCTCCCTCCCCCACCACGATGACTCACCTGAAAACAGTGAAGGAAATTATGCATAACAACACAGAATTGATGGAAGCAAAAGGCATTATCGATAAGGAACATGTAAAGAAACGATCCATTCAAAGTCGATATTGCCGATTTTACGATATTATGTGGTGTGTGTGTGTTGTGGTGATGGTTGATGGATGTGAGTGGGTGAGGTGAGTGTGAGGAGTGGATGTGTCGTGAGTTGAGGTG
>JACEEZ010018645.1:175000-185000 GCA_016584305.1 Chionoecetes opilio | reverse complement strand
CACACACACACACACACACACACACACACACACACACACACACACACACACACACACACACACACACACACATTCATGAGAGGGACAAAAAGACCGGCATTTTATCGGCAGCAAATTTTGTAACTTTTTTTTACTTCTCAAAGGACTGGACAGGGGTAAAAAAAAGAAAGAAAAAAACCATGATGGGGCAAAGGTTGTGTGTAATTCCACTACTAAAAACACAAGACTTTTTTTCTGGGTCGTGGGAGTTAAAGAAAACCGAGTCACCAGAATCCAGAAGCGTAATAAGAAAAGTTTAAAAAATAATAATGAAATATCTGACCTTATCACTTGGTATAAGATATTGAGTGCTAGGATTCTCAAGTGACAGACCTCTCTTGACGCCTTCCAGCTTCACGCCTATCTCTTACTGGGCTTGAATAAAAAAATATATAAATGCTGCTTAAAAAATATTACGAAACAAAAAAAAAAAAAAATGTAAAAAAGTGTAAAAAGAAAAAGTGTCAAATAAATGAAGAAAAAAAAAATAGCGATGATATATAGGCTTAAAAAAAAAAAAAAAGTTGAAAAAAGTATTACGAAACAAAAAGCAAAAAAAAGCGTGTAAAAAAAGAAGTGTTAAACATGCAAAAGTCCTCAAAACCCGCCAAAAATAGAGATGACATACAGGCGTTAGAGAAACAAAAAAATAGAAAAAAATATTACGAAACAAAAAGCAAAAAAAAAAAGTAAAAAAAAGAAGTGTCAAATATATGAAAAAGTACTCTAAGACCCCAAAATGGCGATGATATAAAGGTCTCAGGAAAATAAAGATATAAAAAGCCATGATATATTTTTGGTACTTGAAAAAATAGCATTCTTTTACCTTTCTCTCATTGAACATGATAATTACATCGCTCAATTATTTTTAGAGTGACTTAGAAAGATGAGTGTATGAGAGCGAGACACACAACTACAAAAAAAAAAAAACACACACCAAAGATTTTTTGATTCGCATCGGGGATCGAACTCGGGTCACCGATAACGCCACTCTGAGACGCTAACCACTCTGCTATACCACGCCAAACACACGCACACCAAACACACGCACACCAAACACACACGCACAAAGACCTGTAGTGACAATGCCGCCCAAAACAAAACAAATAAAATACATAAAACAAATCATTCCTAACCCGAGAAACAAAACAAATCAGTAGTCATGATAGGGAGGAAGCGAGGGTGTGGCTACGAAAGGGAATAACAAAGGGAATGGATAATGGAAAGAGGAGAAGGGAGGAAAAAAAGAAAGGAACAGCAAGGGATGAAAACAAGTAAACGAAATGGATTATGAAAGAAGAAGGGAGAAAAAAAAGAGCAGAAAGCGATACAAAAAAGGCAGCGAGATAACAAGCGTTGGCTGCGTTGGCTATTTGGAAATCAGTCATGGCCATTGAACACTAGATCGAACCTCCAAACGAAGCGAACCAGGTACCTGAAACTTCGAAATGAATGAGGAAGAGTAGTATATTCTCTCTCTCTCTCTCTCTCTCTCTCTCTCTCTCTCTCTCTCTCTCTCTCTCTCTCTCTCTCTCTCTCTCTCTCTCTCTCTCTCTCTCTCTCTCTCTCTCTCTCTCTCTCTCTCTCTCTCTCTCTCTCTCTCTCTCTCTCTCTCTCGCTTCTCAGTGCTAAAAAGGGAATAATAATAATACTCTAAACCAGAACATATCACCGCGGGAAAAAAAATTAATGTTGTGCCATGTAAGGATCCAAATTTGAATAAGAGAGAGAGCGAGAGCGAGAGCGAGAGCGAGAGCGAGAGCGAGAGCGAGAGAGAGAGCGAGAGAGAGAGGGACAAAGAGAAAAAAAAGGAGAGATGAGTGAATGAATAAATAAAACGATGAGCCACGTCCCGAACAGACAGAGACCAATTTTCCGGCCCTGCGAATGCGAAACCGAAGCGTGTTTTGCGGCTCGGTCATTGCTGCTTCACTCAACCTGTTCCGAATTACCCCACCACCACCACCACCACCACCACCACCACCCTCCATCCCCTCCTTCCTACCTCTCTCCCTCCCTCCCTTCCTACTTCTCTCCCTTCCTACCTCTCTCCCTCCCTCCCTTCCTACCTCTCTCCCTCCCTTCCTACCTCTCTCCCTCCCTCCCTTGCTCCCTCCCTCCCCTCCCTTGCCTCCTCTCTCTCCCTCCCCTTCAATCGCTTCTCCCCCTCCTCCACCATCCCTCGCTTTGCCACCGTTCAGAGGAGAAAAGAATTTTTTTATCTTGATAGTTAAATACATCTCTCTCTCTCTCTCTCTCTCTCTCTCTCTCTCTCTCTCTCCCTCTCTCTCTCTCTCTCTACCAGACAGATTGAGACAAGCATTGCACAGACACAGGTAAATAATAAGTTGTTTCAATATGGAGAGACAGGTAGAAAGAAACTTAATTTATACATCATCAGCACTTTAATCTACTGTCAGAAAATGATCGAATTAATTACCGTAAAGAACTGTTGATTTTATACTTTTTATACTATTTATATATTATTACATATTTATATACTAATGACTATATTATGCTCTAGTATTACTATATTATATACTATTGATCTGATATATCCAAAAGAAAGAAAACTGGAGCCTACAATGGGCTTACCTATTTCTACAAACATAGGAAAATAAGTAATAAAAAGAAACTCGATCCTACCAAAAATAGAACAACACCTCAATCTAAAATCATCATAATCCAAATCATGAAAAAAATCCTATAATGTGTTTACCTATCTCTACAAACATAGGAAAATAACTAATAGGACCACACCTTATGGCGCCTTGAAAAATAACTAATAGGACCACATCTTATGGCGCCTTGAAAAATAACTAATAGGACCACACCTTATGGCGCCTTGAAAAATAACTAATAGGACCACATCTTATGGCGCCTTGAAAAATAACTAATAGGACCACATCTTATGGCGCCTTGAAAAAAGAAATAAAATTATGGTCTCCAATATCCTTGTTCAAGTGTTCGAAGTTTGGGGAAAAAGGTAAGAATATTGCTACAGTTTTTTGGACTTTTTCTTTTATTTGTTTTTTTGCTACTCACATTCCTTTGTTTTTATCCATCAATTCTTTGGATTCTTTTATTTGCAACACACCCTCCCCAACCTCTCTCTCTCTCTCTCTCTCTCTCTCTCTCTCTCTCTCTCTCTCTCTCTCTCTCTCTCTCTCTCTCTCTCTCTCTCTCTCTCTCTCTCTCTCATAAATCCCGGCATGTTATTTAGGATATTCTAAGTAAGTTTTTCTCTTTCTATCGATCAAGTTATGACCTAAATGTTGACCTAATCTATAGTTGAACCATTACTATGAATAGTTTACGTGTGCCAAGTAACCTCTTTACGCTTTATGCTAGAGTTTCATTTCTTCATGTTTAGCTCTCTCTATATCTCACAAAAGCTTATCCAGTAATACATGGATGTTTCTTGTGATTTTTTCAGTGCACTCTACTTTTCATTTCTTGTGCTTTTCATTCTTTTTCCTCGTATTCCTCTTCCTGCACCATCTCCTCTCCTCTTCTCCCTCCGCGCTTCTCATGCTACGCCAGCATATCGCTAACCAGTATCGGAAATGGTGATGGAAGAAAGGAAAAACGAGAAAAAGAAATGAAGTGAGAGAGAATCGACACACACACACACACACACACACACACACACACACACACATGAACACACACACACACACACAATTGCTGTCCCCATTGAGAAGGGAGATGGGTGTGTGGTGTGAGGTCCCAACCGTACCTAAAGATCGGTCATGTGAGCTCTAAGCTCCCTACCAGGAAGGTGATTGCTGGCGATTGCGAGCCCAGCGCGTGATCAAGACAATATTGAATAACACACACACACACACACACACACAACACACACACACACACACACACAATTGGCAATCGTGAGTCCATCTTGCGTGGGCAAGACTGTGACAAACATGCAAACAAGCAAAGAAGCAAACAGAAGCACACAAACACACACACATACACACAGAGGTAAAGTTCAGTGTGTGTCACTTGACGCGCGCAGGTTCGAAGCCTGTTCACCGCTTGAGATCTTTCCTCAGAAAGTTACTGCGGGCAGTTACTGTCCCACTTAACAAGAGGATGGGTTTGTGTGTTGTGTGTGAAGTCGCAGTTTTATCTATATATCTGTATCTATGAGCTCTAAACTCTCTCCGGATGAGGTATATATGTATATACGATCAGTGTCTCAGTAGTGTCGGAGCGCGTCTCGGATCAGAGTCGAGGTGTGGGGTCGGAACGAGGCCCCGGGATGCTACCTGGTCGGGCCTCGGTGGGAGCACTGTGGTGCCACTGTTCAGCGGACAGGGTGTTACACGGCGCTGGCTCACCGTCGATGTACGGTGAACCCTTTGAATATCATACACTATTATTTTATAGGTGGACGGGTGAGTGCCAACTGTCATGACCACAGTACTGTACATAATATGATTACGTGAAAAACAGAGGGACACAGAAACTCACCTCCTCCAGAGTAGCCATGGCTGTCGTGGCTTCCCTTTGCGTTCCTCCGTCACCCGGGAACCCGAGCTCGTTAAAGCACCATCACTTGGCTATATATACGTCGTCTGCACTACCAACACACTTCTTCAATGCAGTTATCATTTTCAGTTCTTTTCTATAGTGACTGTGTAGTGTTTAGTTTCTTCACAATATCCAGTGTGCACATAGGACCTACACTTTTTACATGTACAAAACACTTCACTTCCCCAAAACCTTTACATTTTTCGTTTCTATGTTTGTAAATATCACTTTTGACCTGTCATAGACAAGGCCGGTCCCTATATAGTTCAATAAGCTGTAGAGTCAGCGCGCTTGTCCACTCCAATGGGGGTCTTGACATCTGAGGGTCGCTAAAAGAATAGTGGGGGATTCAGGCAGCGGCACAGGGTCCATCGTGGCTGTGCAGGGGCGCGTGTGGGGTGTGGCAGGGACGCAGGTGGCCCCGCAACTATTCAGGCTCACCTCCCGCACTTAACTGCCCGGGAAGGGTAGGTGGTTCAGTATTCCTGTCTACACGATCACTGTTCGACCACAGCTTCGGTACCTTGTTCCCAAAACAAGCTGCGAGACTGATCCTCTATATGAACCCTAACTACCAGTCGCGTTTCCAGCCAACAAAGCCGTGAGTGAATTGCGCCCGCACATACACACACACACACACATACGCACACACGCACACGCACACATTTCAGCAGAGTGAAATATCGAAACTACTTCGGCAATCACTTCACGCGAGGTTTTTGTTTTTGTATCATCATCATTCGTGTTAATTCTTGGCATTTATCAGTCATTTAATGTGGCAGGAAGCACAAATGCATTCTTTGTCCCAGTGCACAGACGATAAGGTCTATAGTGTGAGGGAAGATGATTCGTCAAACACCCTTGTAGACTCATCATTGATAGTGTCACTAATATCCAAAACTATGAGAATATTTCGTAAACTCTCAACGATCTCGCCACACGCTCGATAAAAAAACATTGCTCATTTCATCAGTGACTTTTATTTTTATTATATTTTTGTAAGAGATTATTTTTAGAGATTTTTATTTTACCTTCAGTGACTTAGCAGAAGCACTTTCATTAATTTTCATCAGGGTTCCAGGAGTGACATGCGTGACACGCCTCCATACTGACGCAGACGTGCACGCGCTGAGACTCTTCCTTATATTATCCAGCTTCTTGTCCTACACTATACTGTAGTCAGCTTGGCAAGGACACTACGATAGCTTACTCCCAGCGACTCCAATTTTTCCGGCGGGCTGGGTAGCTCTGAGCGTGATGATAAGTAGTCAACATAAAATGCTCGACGATGGCAAGTATCTCAGCTACCCAGACCGCCGGGGGGAGTAGAGGCGCCAGGACTAAGCTATCGTGAGTGGTCTTGCCAAACTGAATATAGGATCCCCACTCTGCTGCCTGCGGCAACTTCCTGGATTATAATACTTTTCTCTGGGTTTCACAAGGATTTCGAGCAACCTGACATTACTCCTGTGAGACACTCTTTCCGTCTCAATTTGAACCTCTTGTTTGGAGGCCCGTAAGATTTTTCTGTAGTTGCGACGCGGTTACTACGATGCAAATACAAATGTGTAGTGAGTTCATGGGCTTAACCAGCGTAAATCCTGCCACTACGGTTGTAAAAATACTCTCATTAGTAAGATCAGGGAGTAAGCTTATTGCTAATCCTCTCCTCATGTCCTCTCTGACTTCTTTTCTCTTCGTGTCTCAGTGCCATCAGAAAACCAGCCTTCACATTCAGACAGAATGAACTGGTAAACCGAACCAGTTGTAAAATAAGGTCTTTTTTTCCCCTTTATGTAGCATGTTATATGTCAAAACGGCTTTTGCATATTACTATCCTTAAATTTTGCGCCACTTGTGGTGTGTGTGTGTGTGTGTGTGTGTGTGTGTGTGTGTGTGTGAGTGTGTCTGCGTGTGTGAGTGTGTCTCTGTGTGTGTGTGTGTTATCAAAATGTCTCCAGCCAGCCCCGTTATCAAGAACAGATGCACTTTTACGTATATCAAATTACCCGTGGCAGTTGTGGAGGTGGTAGGTGTGGTAGTAGTAGTAGTAGTAGGGTAGTAGTAGGTGTAGTAGTAGTAGTGGTAGTAGGTGTAGTAGTAGTGGTAGTAGGTGTAGTAGTAGTGGTAGTAGGTGTAGTAGTAGTAGTAGGTGTAGCAGTAGTAGTAGTAGTAGTAGTAGTAGTAGTAGTCTTCTTTATAGGGACTGGCAATTAAGCGGGCTTTGTGTTAACCATTTTTGTTGTGCCCTTGGCCAGATCCCTGTGATGTAAAAAAAAAAAAAAAAAAAAAAGTAGTAGTAGTAGTAGTAGTAGTGTGATGAAACAGTATATATAAAATGAGAGTACAAAGATCTGACCAGCATTCCGTGAACTGGCAGTAAAACACATTTAAGTCTTCACAATACATAATAATTTGTGCTGTTCTAATATCTCTTCTTGTTTGAATGTAGTAATGTTTTTCATTTAAACACTAATGGTACACAATTCTGAAAGCCGCGATAATTATGAGTAATAAGCAAAATACAGTAATTAGGCTTGTTTATGAGAGAGAGAGAGAGAGAGAGAGAGAGAGAGAGAGAGAGAGAGAGAGAGAGAGAGAGAGAGAGAGAGAGAGAGAGAGAGAAGAGAGAGAGAGAGAGAGAGAGGAGAGAGAGAGAGGAGAGAGAAGAGAGAGAGAGAGAGAGAGAGAGAGAGAGAGAGAGTAATTCTTGTTTGGTGTTGAAACTATTAATTACAAGCGAGTGTTGAAATTATTTACCATAAAACTTGTGAATAAAGTGAATGATATAACAACAACAATGATAATAATGTTAAAATAATAATAATAATAATAATAAATAATAATAATGACAACAACAATAATAACAAAGCCAATAATAACAACAATAAAATTTAAAATAGTACTGATAACAATAGAGAGCCTGATTGATTACCTCATTGCTCTTCAAATTACAAATGAACACAATACCAGCGAACAGTTACATACATCAACCATTCATTAGTACACAGATGTGCCTGATAAAGGTATACCTGTCCCATGGATTGTAGTGCTGGCTGGGAAATCCACTACAAAGGTAATACAAACACACAAATCGATACCTAACTATACTCTAGGTTTTTTTACGAGGTGATAAATCCTGACCCCTTGCTGCTTACTGCCTGATATTTCATGCCAGGAGAAGGGAATACTACGGTTCTTTTAAATTTCAGCTGTATTTTATCATAGTTAACCATATTATCAGGTAAACTTAGCATTATTTTAAGCATGAGACATTAATCATCACCTCTGTCAGGCAGAGCTCGGCCTATGTATGTGGACCTATACAACAGTGGTGGCTGGGTCTGCTTTTTGTGCAGAATGTGGGGTAGCAGAGGTGTCCATGTATGTTTATTCTATGTACTTTGATTTAGTTTTTGCTCTAGTACTTAAGTTTACTCCTTGGCTTGTTCTTGTTGCTTTGCTTTGTCTGTATGCCTCCGGGCGAGACTAAAATTATTATTATTATTATTATTATTTAAGCTAGAATGGAATTTTTACCTCCTAAAAAAATTGACTATACTTAACACACGATTTCATTGTTATGAGTGTTGAGTGAATTGCCGGACACACGGAATAACGAGGTAGATGTGTGGATCAATGATGAGTATAAGGTGCACTGATTCTGGTACTGGTATCTTATTCTATGTATCTTAAATGCCTTGCTAGTTTTTTTTTTTTTTTTAACCCCTTCACGCCCAGATCTTTCCTTTGATATATAAAATCGTCTGTTGTTAGCCATAAAATTACGAAAAGTAACTTAAAATACCAAATTAAGTATTGGACAAGGATACTAAACATGTCATATCTATTGAAAGATTGCTTATATTAAAATTGACTAATGGTACCAAAATTACAATGGAAATTACGTTGTGGGCCTCAAGGGGTCAATTGTGTTGTTGAATTTTTAGATCGAGCTGATAAATAATAGGAAATGATATATATATTACATGGAAGTATAATCATAATGTGAAAATAATACTAAGGCGCCACAAAGTTTCCCATTAAAAAATTGTATAGACACTTGATATTTTTGTTAATTACTGATTAAGAGTAGATTTCTGGCTCATGAGTGATTTGGGATATTATGTAATTTCTTTCTTACGTCAATTCCATGTATTCCAATCCCTTGTCACAAAATGTTTCTACTATTACAGTCCTTTAATAATACATCTTTTAATTCTTTTCTACGGATTCCACTTCATCGCTAGGAAACAAAGCAAAATACTCCAGTCATTTCTTACGTAAATTAAATGTATTCCAATTCCAAAATGTTTCTACATTCCAGTCCCTTTCTGTTAAAACTTGACTACATTCCAGGCTGTTCAAGAGGTCCGAGAGGCAGGACAAGTTATCGGTGACTCTGCTAACTTCACCCAACAACCACACAACTTCCTTCCACCCGAAACAAGGCCTCGTGTGTGTGTGTGTGTGTGTGTGCGTGTGCGTGTGCGTGTGCGTGTGCGTGTGCGTGTGCGTGTGCGTGTGCGTGTGCGTGTGCGTGTGCGTGTGTGTGTGTGTGTGTGACTATGTCTGTGTGTGTGTGTGTGTATTCATCTAGTTGTATTCATCTAGTATTTTTACAATGTGTGTGTGTGTATGTGTGTGTGTGTGTGTGTGTGTGTGTGTGTGTGTGTGTGTGTGTGTGTGTGTGTGTGTGTGTGTGTGTGTGTGTGTGTGTGTGTCTGTGTGTGTGTGTGTTTCATCTAGTTGTATTCATCTGTATTGTTACAATGTGTGTGTGTGTGTGTTGTGTGTGTGTGTGTGATTGTGTGTGTGTTTCGTTGAGACTATTCTGTGTATGTGTGTGTGTGTGTGTGTGTGTATTCATCTAGTTGTATTCATCTAGTATTTTTACAATGTGTGTATATATATAATGTGTGTATGTCACTGTGTGTGCGTGTGCGTGTGCGTGTGCGTGCGTGTGCGTGTGCGTGTGTGTGTGTGTGTGTGTGTGTGTCATTAACCCCTTCACACCCAGGTCTTTCCTTTGCTATCTAAAATCGTCTGTTGTTAGCCATAAAATTATGAAAAAGTAACTAAATATACCAAATTAGCTAATGGACAGGGATATGAAACACGTTATATCTATAAAGTATTGCTTATGTTCATTAAAATCGTCGAATGGTGGTTATATTACAATGAAAATTACGTTTTGGGCCTCAAGGGGTTAAGGCTGAGGTTCGAACTAACAATCCAAAATGTTCATGAGTCTGCAATATCTAGGAACATGAGCATTATATAACTTATGGAAAGGTAAGAACTAAGGAGAAATGAAAAATACAAAGTAGATTATGTAACACAAGACTACATTATCCACTTAAGAGGGTACTGAAGGGGAAACTTAAGCCTTCTGGGTATACAAAGGACAAGGTTCAGGGCTGCA
>JACEEZ010018645.1:162500-170000 GCA_016584305.1 Chionoecetes opilio | reverse complement strand
AGGTGGAAAAAACCTCACCCAAGGACCAAAAACCTCTCTTTTTAAACCCTGACAGCCAGAAAGTGGTGCAAAAAGGTGGAAAAACCTCACCCATTGACCAATAACCTCACTTTTTTACCCTGACGTAACCTAAACCTTACCTAAACCTCACGCAAAGACCAAGAACCTCACTTTTTAACCCCTGATAGCCAGAAAGTGGTGCAAAAAGGTGGAAAAACCTCACCCAACAACCAACAAGAACCTCACTTTTTCACCCTGATGTAACACGGCGACCAATCTTACGTAAGGTATTCATTTTGCCCCTTCACTCCCAGGCCTCCTCATCACTTGACATCAAAACGTTTCCAAGTAAAAAGAAAACCTTTCAATATGTCCAAACACTTGGCAAGAAAAAAAAGAACGAAAAATCTTCAAAATGAAACGCGACCTCCAGCTGTTACGTTAGAAAAAAAAAAGATCGGCAAGACCTTGGAGTTCAAAAACCGATCTTAGGGTAAAGCTGAGACTTGACACACACCATTATATCCTTGCTCAAGTAGCACAGTAGCTTCCAGCATTTCCAGAAAAAAAGTCAAACTATTTTCAGGGCTGTGTGTGTGCGTGTGCGTGTGCGTGTGCGTGTGTGTGTGCGTGTGCGTGTGCATGTGCGTGTGCGTGTGCGTGTGTGTGATGAAAGTGGTTGAAATCAGTCCACATACAAGAAAAAATCACACAATTATAGAACTTTGCTTGTTAAAAGACAAAGAGAAAGAGAGAGAGACAAAGAGAAAGAGCGAGAGCGAGAGCGAGAGCGAGAGAGAGAGAGAGAGAGAGAGAGAGAGAGACAGAGACAAAGAGAGAGAGACAAAGAGAGAGAGACAAAGAGAGAGAGAGAGCGAGACAGAGAGAGAGAGAGAGAGGGAGACAGAGAGAGAGAGACACAGACAGACAAACAGGCAGAGACAGTACAAATGTGTCCGTGAAACCTAAACACTCACTTTACTTTACCCTCTCTCTCTCTCTCTCTCTCTCTCTCTCTCTCTCTCTCTCTCTCTCTCTCTCTCTCTCTCTCTCTCTCTCTCTCTCTCTCTCTCTCTCTCTCTCTCTCTCTCTCTCTCTCTCTCTCTCTCTCTCTCTCTCTCCACACACATATACCTTCCTTTCCCTTTTTTTTGTCCCTCCTCACACACCTTCCCTCAACCTTAGCATTTCCAACATTCTCGTTTCCTTCACATCCCCGACCTTCTCTTCTCCCCTCGCACATCTCCCCTCACTCTCCCTTTTCCGTACTTTCTCCCTTTCCCCTCTTCGCCCTCCCCTTCCTCCCTGCCTCGCTTTTCTTCTCTCTCGCCTTCCTTTACAAAAACCCGCCGCTTCCCTCTCTGCTCCTCCGCTGACCTTCCGCTATTGATAAAAAAAATGTTGCCGGATGAAATTTTGCATTTTCTTGGTATATATTTTCCTTTTTTTTATATTTTTGAGATTTGGAGAGAAAGGTAAAACATGAAATATGCATTCGTTTTTTTTTCCCTTTTTCTACAGTGCAAAATTCTTAAAATATGCTGGAAAAAAATTGATAATTATCGTATATGTGTATTTTTTTTCTGCTTTCGTCGAGTTAAATAATATGAATAATGACATGAAACCTAGCACTGATAATGCCATGATCATGACCACCATGGACATTACTACTACAGCCACTACTACCATTACAACCACTACTACTACTACTACTACAACCACTACTACTACTACAACCACTACTACTACTACAACCACTACTACTGCTACAACCACTACTACTACTACAACCACTACTACAACCACTACTACTACTACAACCACTACTACAACCACTACTACAACCACTACTACTACTACAACCACTACTACTACTACAACCACTACTACTACTACAACCACTACTACTACTACAACCACTACTACTACTACAACCACTACTACTACTACAACCACTACTACTACTACAACCACTACTACTGTTACAACCACTACTGCTACTACAACCACTACTACTACTACAACCACTACTACTACTACAACCACTACTACTACTACAACCACTACTACTACTACAACCACTATTACTACTACTACTACTACTACTACTTTTACTACCACCATCACAACTTTCACTACTTGCACCACCTATTATGTTCTACCACCAAACCAATACCACTACCACAACTATTACCACCACCATCACTACCACTACCACAACTATTACTACTACTACTACCACCATCACGGTACTCTACTAAGAAACAAATCCAAAATTAATTGAGGAACTTAGAACATCATTATCCTTCACGGCATCCGCATCCGCATCCGCCTCCTCATCCTCATCCTCATCCTCATCCTCATCCTCATCCTCATCCTCTTCCTCTTCCTCTTCCTCTTCCTCTTCCTCCAGTAAGGCCTTGTAGAATCTCCGTCATCATCGTTTAATTGGCGGTGTTTGTGGAGATAGGGATGGTCATAACATCTCCACCATCCAACCCTCCTCCTCCTCCTTCTCTTTCTACTCCACATGTTGTTGTTGTTGTCCTCCTCCTCCTCTTCCTCTTCCCTCCTCCTCCTCCTCCTCCTCTTCCTCTTCCTCTTCATCTTCCTCTTCCTCTTCCTCCTCCGCCTCCTACTCCTCCTACTCCACATCTTGTTGTTGTTGTTCTTCTTCTTCACTACCACCATCTCCGCCTCCTCCCAATAGTCTATAGGTTGCTCGAGTACCTTCCCAGAAAGGAGCTTTGAACTACTATGCCGCGAAGGAAAGAGGTAAGGGAGAGAGGGGAGTGTAAGAGCGTTTGTAATTCTATATAAGGCAAGGATGAGAGAGAGAGAGAGAGAGAGAGAGAGAGAGAGAGAGGAGAGAGAGAGAGAGAGAGAGAGAGAGAGAGAGAGAGAGAGAGAGAGGAGAGAGAGAGAGAGAAGAGAGAGAGAGAGAGAGAGAGAGAGAGAGAGAGAGAGAGAGAGAGAGAGAGAGAATGGAGAGAGAGAAAGAGATAAGTATGAGAGAGTAAGGAGAGAGAGAGAGAGAGAGAGAGAGAGAGAGAGAGAGAGAGAGAGTTCAAATTCAAATTCAAATTCAAATTTATTTATTTTTATTAAATTTATTTATGAGAGAGAGCAAGAGAGTGAGAAAAAAATTCTGATACAGATAATCAGAGCAAAATCCAGAGGAAAGACAAGAGAGAAACAAAGAGAGGAAGGAGAAAGAAAGGAATTTGGGAGAGATTTGGAAGGAGGATTACATAGGATTACATAGGAGTAACAGACACCAGGAGACCTATTGGTCCATAGCGAGGGTATCTGCTGAACTACATACTACTAACTATCAACTACTTGTAAGAAAACAGTTGGAAAATGATACCATGTCCCTAAAGAGGATAGGAACATGGAAGTTTCATAGTGCAGAATGATAGGATATGAAAAATACTAACTACAACTACCACTACCACTACAACTAATCGATACGGGGGACTAGATACGAATTCGCACTATCAATACCCATTTACTTTACAGTGCGCGTCAAGTCTGTTTTTGAATGTAGTTATTGTGTTGGCTCCGACAACATTTGCTGGTAACTTATTCCATCGATCAACGACTCTAACATTGAAATAATTTTTACGGAGATCGGTGATGCAACGTTGACCGTTTAGTTTTAAACCATTATTTCTTGTTGTCACTTGAGTTGAAAGCTCGAATAGGTCCTCTTGATTAATGACATCAAAACCTTTTAGGATTTAAAGGTTTTTTATCAAGTCCCCACGGATTCTACGATCCTTTAAGGAAAACATATTAAGTTTCCGCAGTCTCTCTTCATAAGATGAATTTCGCAGTGATGGAATTTGTTTGGTTGCTCTTCTTTGCACTGATTCCAATTTGGCTTGATCTTTTACGAAACAGGGCGACCAGAATTGAACGGCATATTCCAAGTGCGGCCTAACCAAGGACGTGTATAATTGTGTCATTACTTTCGGAGTTTTATGTTCAAAGTTACGTTTAATAAAGGAGGAGGAGGAGAAGGAGGAGGAGGAGGAGGAAGAGGAGGAGGAAAGTGATGTAAGAGCAAAGGTAAGATCAACAAAGGATGGAACAGGAGAATATAGGAGGAAAAAAAACAAAGGTCAGAAGGAGAAGAATATATGACCTTTGACACACACGGCGATCCTACAGTCCTGCGTATTTCCTTAATTTCCCTCTTTTTTGCCCTTTTTTTTACTTTTCTTTGCCGTGTGAAATCTACAGAATAAGAAAAAAGATAAGGAAATAAAGGAAAGAAAAGAAAAGGTAAAATAAAGAGAAAATAAAGAGAAAGAGAATAAGAGAATAAAAAGAAAAAAGAGAAAGAAAAAAGACAACAAATAAACAGATAAAGAAAATAGTGAGTGAGAGAATATATAAAAACGAATGGGGAAGTAGAGGAGAACGATGATAAAGACAAGGAATAGGAGCAAGTAGGAGATAGAAATGACACAAGGGATTAGGAAAAGCGGAAAAGAGAAAAGTACAAAAAAAATACGGGAAAAGACAAAAATACATCTAATTAAGAAAATCACGTCACGGAAAGATAGAAAAAAAAAGGCTTATGGGTAAAAAAAATATATACATAGTAGTATATATATGATTATTTTGGGATTTTTTTTTACACGAGGAACGAAAGATAGAAATATAGGAAACAAATATAATAGTCTATCTACCTTTATTCCCCTCTTCTACTTTGCCCACTGGAAATCCCTTTACGTTTCTATACAAAGTTTTTGCATGTGTCAATATCAATTAGAGTCTTTTGACGTGTGTATGAATCATATACACGAGGGAAGAAAAGGTACTGGGCGTTTATTTATTTAAGAGAGAGAGAGCGAGAGCGAGAGCGAGAGCGAGAGCGAGAGCGAGAGCGAGAGAGAGACGAGAGGAGAGAGAGAGAGAGAGAGAGAGAGAGAGAGGAGGAGAGAGAGAGAGAGAGAGAGAGAGAGAGAGAGGAGAGAGAGAGAGAGAGAGAGAGAGAGAGAGGAGGAGAGAGAGAGAGAGAGGAGGAGGAGAGAGAGAGAGGAGAGAGAAGATACTTTGATCCTATCTAGACATTTGCAAGTACAACTACAAGGTTATGACTGTACAAAGCGCCACCACACCAGTACGATTTGGTGGACTCGAACCGCTGACGAATGGGCAGGGACTCTGCAACACCAGTCCGTGATTCTACCAACCGCGCCACCCTGGGGGTGAGAGAGAGAGAGAGAGAGAGAGAGAGAGAGAGAGAGAGAGAGAAGAGAGAGAGGAGAGAGATGAGAGAGAGAGAGAGAGGAGAGAGAGAGAGAAAAAAAAATATAGTGAGAAAATCTGAAAGTTGCAGGAAATAGAGAGAGATAGAGAGAGAGAAACTGAAACAAGAACTGCAAGATATATTTCTATAAGGCTTAAGTCACTGACAAACTCCACAAAACTCATACCTCCATAAATTAAGTCTTTTATTTAATAAGGTCCATTTATGTTGATGTATAACGTCATATTTGTATAACGTCGTATTGGACATAGTTTGAAGGTTTACACCTCCTCGTGGTCTCCCGCTGGGCAACGTGGCTCTGTTGCTAGTCCTTTCTTACGAGACTAGATACTACAACATCCACGGCTAAGATAAACCTTCCCCTCCACACAGGGGACCCCTGTGTGTTGGCACCCACAGTTGGCAATCTGTTAGCATAACGCTGACTCTTAGGAGGGCTTTAATGCAGGGCCTCTCCACGCTGTGGGTAAAGCCGCTAGTGGTTTGAAGCCCCGACACCATTCCGGTGTGCTGGGTTGGCTGGTGTCTCTGGTTGGTGGTGCTATGTTCCCACCTGCAACCTTCCATAGGTCACTTTAATGTGAAGAGAAAAGCTTATGGTTCGGGACGGATGCTACCCGTGGGAATAAATGTACCCGGGTAGAGTTACATTCAGCTTAAGTGTCCTTTTTTGGGTGAGAGCGCAAAATGGTTGGGGTCACACATTGGTTCTGTTAGCTCTGGAGTTAGCTCCATAAGCGGCAGACCGGACCGCCGGCTGAGGCACTGGACTTAAGGACCGGTTTACCGGTGCCAGTTTACCGGTGAGCATGGGAGGTGGAGCATGGAAGGAAATCTATAACCCTCTTCTACGGAAGTACAAACCTAAAGGTGTAGGGAGGGAAAGCCATTGGCGGTGGTACTCCCTGGGACGGGACCTAAGCATGAAAGGCTAGAACTAAACCATGCCAGTTCTATGATTTGAGGTCTAGTAAGGCTTGGGTGTGCCCAAGAGTGCCAAATGCGTAGCGCAAGCAGGTTTGCGCGAATGAGAGTCTCTCAAATAGCTTTTCGTTGTAGAGGACTTCTCCTTGTCGGGAAGGGCCTTGGTACTAAGGAAGCTTATATGCGCGTCCCTCTCTATGCTGGTTACTGTCGGTCGCTGCGCGGAATTTACGCGTGTGCGTAAAAAGCCTTCAGATCGGAGCCCAAAGAGAGGTGACCTCCGCAATGGGATCGGTCACTGATGCTTGCACCTTTTTTGTGGCTATAATGGCCTTATAAATAAAATCGAATACAAAAATTGTTAAAGGTGTGTACATGGTGATGCAGTGCCCCTATAAGCCAGTTGGTATCTGGGCCTTACCGGTTCAGGCTGATTGTTGCATGTTTGATACGTTATACAAATACGTTATACATATGGTCCCGTTTAATATGGTGACCACTGGGCAGAGCCATCTTCACCACATACCATTTTCACTACTCTCCACCAATACTACTACTACTACTACTACTACTACTACTACTACTACTACTACTACTACTACTACTATTATGTGTGGCTCCCTTGTGTGGCTCCCTTGTGTGGCCCCCTTGGTGTAGCACATTTTTATTATAGTGAAGATGGCCTGTACACTACACACACTGTTGTTAGCCTTCCCAGCACGTTGTGTTCAGCCAATCAGGTACAAGGGGGCGTGGCCTCTATACTGCATTTTGACCATATTAACCCCTTCACGCCCAGATCTTTCCTTTGCTATATAAAATCGTCTGTTGTTAGCCATAAAATTACGAAAAGTGACTGAATATACCAAATTAACTAGTGGACAAGGATACTAAACTGGTCATATCTATTAAAATATTGCTTATAGTCACTAAAAATTGTCTTATGGTAGTCAAATTACAATGGAAATTACGTTGTGGGCCTCAAGGGGTTAAATAAAATAGACTATACATGTAAAGTCGATTCCCTGATTACTTGAGAGATAAAAATTCAACCCTCAGGATAGATAGTGTTTCGTCTCACTCTCACCCTCTCGTCTCACATTTTAAACTTTCTTTCTCACTTTCTTTTTCACTTTCCTCACACGTCTCTCTCATCGCTTTCCCTCTTTGACTCAACGTAACTTTTCACGGGTAATAATTGATGTGAGGTGCGCCAGGTAATTCTTTTGGGGGAAGTAATGCGTTTCTCTTTCTCATTCTCACTTTTATCTATCATTCCTCCTTCTTCCTTC
>JACEEZ010018645.1:150000-152500 GCA_016584305.1 Chionoecetes opilio | reverse complement strand
CAATGCCAACCATCACTTTTTTATTGCATATAGTTATAATTGGGGATGTTCTCTCTGGTATTCCAAGGATATTTTATGTACTTCTTCTTTTTCTCCATTGACGATGTGAACGGTGTGGATGTAGGTCTCAAATAATGGTCTTCCACTGTAACTACATCATATTTAATGCTATTCCTGCCTCACTTGTCCCTTTAAAATTAATTGTCCCTGGTGTCCGGTACTCACAGGTTGTTTTAATTCATTGATTATACGACTATTTCGCTATACGCAATTTATATTATAAGAAAAAAGAATATATAACTATCCATGTAGTTATCTTGCGGAGGTCTGAAATACTTGGCTAATGTAAAAATACGTACTTAATGTTCTTCAGGGTTTTTGTAGCTTCTCAGAAAGTTAACATTTTGATACATGAATTTGAACCACCACTACCACCCCCACCTAAGAAAGCGTGATACACAAACAGAAGAAAAAAATGGATACCTTACTGTCATGTTTCTTTTAGGCAAGCATGACAAGCGAACAGAAGTGAGAGTTTCAACAAATGACAGACACATGAAAATATAACGCCATTCAGGGAGGAAAGAAAGACAATAGAGAGCCGTGCTGCACCAGCCCAGCCCATCACACCGAACTCCACTCAGCCCTGCCATGTCGGATGCAAAATATGACCGCTATACTGCAGTTGAGGGAAAAATGGAAAGAAAGAAAGGGAAAAAAAGTGTTCCCAGCGAGAGGGCTACTGTTGTACTGCGTCAGGTGGTTACATATTGCCGTTCTCTAGAATAGTATGTGGTATGGGGATGTCTCTAGCCAATCACCGTTGTCCAAGCTCGTGACGTCACATGGGGGTGGAGCTTAAGTGTTCGCTGGGCTATAATCTGTGTTATATTTAAGATCAGACAAACTAAATTGATAGATTTAACCTAGCCTAACCCAGACTAACTAAACTTAATCTAGACTAACCCAACATAACTTAACATAGACTAAATAAATAATGTTAAATAAAACACAGATTATAACCCAGTGATCACTTAAGCTCCACCCCACATGTGACGTCACGAGCTTGGACAACGGTGATTGGCTAGAGACATCCCCATACCACATACTACTCCATAGAACGGCAATATGCTGCCCGGCTATTCTGACCCCTATCACCACCGCCTTCCTTGCCCTACCTGTATGAAGGGCAAAGTATGGAATGGAATGGAAGGTAAATTTTTCTTTTTCCATTCGGCTCAAAATGTTCCGTTCCACGCCATTCCATCCCTAGTAACTTCCATTCCATTCAAAAGAACAAAAATAACGAAAGAAAATAAGGAAGCTACAAGAGGCCGCGAGACCTACACGTGGTCGTTCCTGTTACTTAACACTACCTACATCCATCTTTCATCCCCATCCATGCAATTATCTAGCCTCTCTTTAAAGCTCCCCATTGACTCCGCACTGACCACCTGACGACTGAGTCCATTCCAATCATTTACCACCCTATTTGTGAACCAGTTTTTCCCTATTTTTTTGTATCTACGCTTTTCCAGTTTGAATCCGTTACTTCTTGTTCTACCCTGTTTACTAGCCGTAAAAACTTTCCCTACATCTCCCTTATTGTATCTCTTTATCCACTTTAAAACTTCTATCAGATTTCCCCTTACTCTACGCCTCTCGAGTGAGTGTAAATTTAATAGCTTCAATCTCTGCTCATAACTAAAATTACGCATCCCCTGTATCATTTTGGTCATCCTTCTCTGCAGTGATTCTAGCAAGGCTTGAGAGAGAGAGAGAGAGAGAGAGAGAGAGAGAGAGAGAGAGAGAGAGAGAGAGAGAGAGAGAGAGTCAGAATCAGAATCAGAATCAGAATTTTTTTTTCCATTTTACAATGGTTATTCTTGTACATCTTATACGTATAATACAATAATGCGAATATCAAATACACAGTAAAATCTTAAACATACAATAAAACACACAAGTGTGTACACACATTAAAATAGTAAAATCATAGAATAGTAAATAAAAAAATAAAATAAAATAATAAATAGTAAAAATACTCATACACAAGTATGTTGTCATTTAAAAGTAAGAAAAACGTAAAATTATAAAATTGTCATACAAAGGTGTGTAATCATATAAATGTCATAAAATCAAGTAAAGTTAATGGTCAAGCATTAAAAGATAGCTTGTAAGCTTCTTTTTAAAAGTAGACATACATTTGGTGTTCTTAATGTGAGTAGGAAGACTGTTCCATAGTTGAGGTGCAGACACCAGCACTGACCTGTCTCCTGTGTAGGTGTTTGTTTTGGGAACGTACAGCTGGTGCTGATGTCTTGTGTTTACATTATGTGTCTCTCTTACCATGGGTAGTGGGAACAACCAACATGGTAATCTTTTATAGATTATATTATAAACAGTAAGGCCAAGCTCGTACTTATACCTTTCCTTTACCTTTAGCCACTTGAGCGCTCTCAGGTATGGCGTTACGTGTTCAAATTTTGTGCCGCCCAGT
>JACEEZ010018645.1:137500-147500 GCA_016584305.1 Chionoecetes opilio | reverse complement strand
CGGGTCTCGCCTCCCACCCAGGCCTCACACTCCTGAATATTCTTATTCTTGACATGTATTGTTTTAACATCTATCAAAACATTCAGTATTGCTTTATGCTACTTCAAGTATATATATATATATATATATATATATATATATATATATATATATATATATATATATATATATATATATATATATATATATATATATATATTATATATAGTTGATATTCTTAGGTAGATACATCTTGACATTTCAGGGTGACAAAGACACTCGTCATTCTTGGGGTTGTTTATGCGCAACGTTTCGCCAAAAGACACTTGGCATCATCAGGCTAAAATAGATAAAAAAATAATATACTATACTGCTAAAAAGCGAACATCTAAAGGAATGTTTTTTTGTTTTTTTTAACAATAAAGTAATCCTATATTATCTAAAAATAATAAATAATAAATAAAATACAATTTATACTTAACGGACCTTGGTGTGTATGCTGTCTGAGTTGGCAGAGGACTGAATGAACAATAGTTTACGGGTAACATTTCGGCTCGTGTGTGGCGATCGAAACGAGAGTCAGACAATCGAAACAGTGTGATAATCATTTGAGTATATGTAGTTGGTGTGAAGTGACTTGGTTATTAAGATCAGGGGACAAATGCTTGATGTCCCCTGCTTGATTAGAATCCATACACATCAAGCATTTGTCCCCTGATCTTAATAACCAAGTCACTTCACACCAACTACATATACTCAAATGATTATCACACTGTTTCGATTGTCTGACTCTCGTTTCGATCGCCACACACGAGCCGAAATGTTACCCGTAAACTATTGTTCATTCAGTCCTCTGCCAACTCAGACAGCATACACACCAAGGTCCGTTAAGTATAAATTGTATTTTATTTATTATTTATTATTTTTAGATAATATAGGATTACTTTATTGTTAAAAAAAACAAAAAAACATTCCTTTAGATGTTCGCTTTTTAGCAGTATAGTATATTATTTTTTTATCTATTTTAGCCTGATGATGCCAAGTGTCTTTTGGCGAAACGTTGCGCATAAACAACCCCAAGAATGACGAGTGTCTGTCACCCTGAAATGTCGATATATATATATATATATATATATATATATATTCAGAATATATATATATATATTCCATCTGTCTGCCATTCCATATTCCATCCCAGATTGGCGAAACGCTGCGCATAAACAACCCCAAGAATGACGAGTGTCTGTCACCCTGAAATGTCGATATATATATATATATATATATATATATATAATTATATATATATATATATTCAGAATATATATATATATATTCCATCTCATATTCCATCCCAGATTTACTCAGCGTTGTTAACTAAGACTAAACATCTTCCTGACTAAAAATCTTCCATTCCTTTCCATGCCTGACTAAAAAATATTCCATCCCTGACTAACTCTTTCATTCCTTTCCATCATTGACTCCAAAAATTTTCCAATAGTTTGCATCCCTAACTAAAAAATTTCATTCCTTTCCATCCTTGACTAAAAACTCCATTCCTTTCCATCCCTGACTTAAATATTTTTATTCCTTTCCATGTCTGACTAAAAAGCTTCCATTCTTTTCCGTCCCTGAGTAAAAAATCTTCATTCCTTTCCATCCCTGACATATTCTATTTTCCATACTTAAATTATTCCGTTCCACTTCAACCACACTATGCCAACCTTCACATCCCGGCTCCCCTTACTGTTGACCTTGACTGGTAAATGCACCCCAGCTCCCCTTCCTCCCTTTATTTCCCTTCATAACACTCCCTTTATTTCCAATGTGCCATTTCCCCGCAGTGTGTGACCGGTAAATGCACAACGACCACACGAGGTAATGACGTGAAAACACACAAACACAATACAGAGAAAGGAACGAAAATATAACATTACCAGGAACTATCAGGATGACGAATCTTTAATAGGAAATCTTTAATATAATAATGACAATAATACCTTTAATAGGGACTGGTAACTAGCGGGCTTTTTGTTACCGCTATTTTTTTTCCTTTGCCCTTGGCCATTCCTTTGAGATGTAGCAGAAAAAAATTAAGAAATATAAAACAAAATAATCAGGAGAGTGCAGGTGCAAACTTTACATATCTTAATAAAGGAAAATTGTTGTCTTGTCACAAAATGTAATCTTGTCACCATCCGCTGCCTCTCTATATAAATGTTAGAAGTTTCAAAGTTTCGAGGGATGCTGTCGTATAGATAGTTACAGTTTGTTATCGTTTAATATTATATAGTGTAATGTTAATGTTTGTTATAGTTTGAATTTTGAATGTTATAGTTTCATGATGTACCCGTGATAATTGAATGTAATGCATATATATTGAAAATAAAATGGGCCTCCTGTGTGAAAATATCAACACCACATCCACGAAATCACATCAGAAAACTACATTTATACAACCAATAGCAGCAAAATAACAATAAATAAAGATGATAACTAATGCAAAATGACACCTACGTAAGAGAGACTAAAATAATACAAAGGGAACATCAAATTGAGTTATGAAGTTTAATAGCTAAAAGTTAACGGGGTGAGAAAGGTTCCATTCATCTCCTTTACTACTTCTTGGAACTAATAAAGAAAATTTTCCGGGAAGAGCAAAGCAGTGCTCAGACCTGTCTCCTACGCGTACTTTTACACAGAGTTTAATCACACCACGCAGGGAATATGCAGACCCGTGTATGGCCAGCGATATTGATAATTGAAAAACCACCTTATATAAAGTGAAACATAGTCCGTTTGTCTATGAACCACAAGATACTGGTCACATAAGGAACTAATAACACTATCACTATTATAATACACTGCGTACACTCACTAAGTACAGGCACTATAGGCGCACTAATGTAAAAAAAAAAAATGTTTTGCTCACTTTTTTTCATATAAATATCAATTAAACAAAATAAAGAGATAACAAAAAGCACATTCTATCAGAAATGTTATAAAATTCAATTGAGAGAGGTAAAAAATGTCATTCCTGGTTAAAGACATTCTCTCTCTCTCTCTCTCTCTCTCTCTCTCTCTCTCTCTCTCTCTCTCTCTCTCTCTCCCCCTCTCTCTCTCTCTCTCTCCTCTCTCTCTCTCTCTCTCTCTCTCTCTCTCTCTCTCTCTCTCTCGCCCTAATACCTAATTTCTCAAGTCATAATCCACAATATCTTCACCTATACCACTACCACAAATCCTTCTCCTTCACACTCACTTCTTTTCCTAACCCTTCATCTCTTCGCGCCCTCCCTCAGTACCTTCCCTTCCTATCCCCCCTACTAACCCTTCGCTCCCTCCCCCAGTACTCCTCTGCCTATCCCTCCCACTAACCCTTCGCGCCCTCCACTCAGTACCTTCCCTCCTATCCCCCCTACTAACCCTTCGCTCCCTCCCCCAGTATCTCCTCTGCCTATCCCTCCCACTAACCCTTCGCGCCTCCCTCAGTACCTTGCCTTCCTATCCCCCCTACTAACCCTTCGCTCCCTCCCCCAGTACCTCCTCTGCCTATCCCTCCCACTAACCCTTCGTGCCCTCCCTCAGTACCTTGCCTTCCTATCCCCCTACTAACCCTTCGCTCCCTCCCCCAGTACCTCCTCTGCCTATCCCTCCCACTAACCCTTCGCGCCCTCCCTCAGTACCTTGCCTTCCTATCCCCCTACTAACCCTTCGCGCCCTCCCTCAGTACCTTGCCTTCCTATCCCCCCTACTAAACCTTCGCTCCCTCCCCCAGTACCTCCTCTGCCTATACCTCCCCCTACCGCCTCCTGACCCTATCACAACCAGCCACTCATCACGCGCCTAGCAATTATGGGGAGGAGAAAGACGGCCGTGTATTGTTCACTCGACACCCCCGAGTATTTTGAGTTGGTTTCCGATTCTCATATGTAAAGGAGAGAGAGAGAGAGAGAGAGAGAGAGAGAGAGAGAGAGAGAGAGAGAGAGAGAGGTTCACACTTACAGGAATGCGAACAGTCTTAACAATGAACACTAAGGCTACTAAGACCAAAGGATATTCTCTCTCTCTCTCTCTCTCTCGCTCTCTCTCAGCCTCCCTCGGGATTAGGGGATTGCAGAAGAGTAATTGGTAGAGAAGAATGGAGGGGAGGAAGAGGAGGAATTATTAAGACTGTTCCAAGGTGGAGAGAGAGAGAGAGAGAGAGAGAGAGAGAGAGAGAGAGAGAGAGAGAGAGAGAGAGAGAGAGAGAGAGAGAGAGAGAGAGAGAGAATATCAAACATAGTAGAAAATTCAGGATACAGTACTAGATTGGGTATTTGTTTGGGATTCTTGCTAAACCCACAACAAATTCCAGTCTCCCTTTAAGGATGACGCTTCCAGTTCTACTCGGATCCAATAACAATTTGCTATCTAACTGTCCCTAATCAGACCTTTGGGGTAGAAAATAGGGAGACTTTCTAACTCCTAACTACGTATTACAAGAGATTGAAGAGTTATTTTGACCTTATTTCAATTTCTATATAGTTTAACCTTTCCTGATACGAAACTTTGAATTTGAACTAAAAATAAGTCATATCTGTAATAGTAAATGAATGGAAATAATATAATAGTGCCTTTCCAACCCTTGACTATTAATTAGTACATAAGATTGAAGTGTTATTTTTAGCTTATTTCTATAGTTTTACTCTCCTGACACGAAACTTTGAATCTGAACTGATTAATGTCATATCTGTAATGGTAAACGAATGGCAATAATCATCAAATAATGGAAATAATAAAGAGATCTATAAAATAAAGAGTATAATAAACATAGGGATATAAAGAGATACAGACCAGAAAAATATCTTAGTATCACCACAGGCTATAGACTACGCAACTCAGATTAATTCACAAGTAACAGAAGAAGTACAAAGGAAGGAATATAAAACTCAGATTAATGTGGTAATAACTGTAAGGACTAAAGAGTATTTCTACGTATGCTTCTTGGTCTAGCCACTTCCAATGATCATTTGTACTTCTCTTAGGACTGCAAGTGACGTTAGCGGCCTGGCACATGAAGGTCGACTTTTTGAGTCTTCATTTTGGTGTTCCTGGTTGGCGGTTTGGTGGTTTTCCTGGCGTCTTTGGGAAGATTGGTTGGCTTGTTTCCTGACGTCTTTGGGCGGATTTGTTGGCTTGTTTCCTGGCGTCTTTGGGCGGATTGGTTGGCTTGTTTCCTGGCGTCTTTGGGCGGATTTGTTGGCTTGTTTCCTGACGTCTTTGGGCGGATTGGTTGGCTTGTTTCCTGACGTCTTTGGGCGGATTGGTTGGCTTGCTTCCTGGCGTCTTTGGACGGATTGGTTGGCTTGTTTCCTGGCGTCTTTGGGCGGATTGGTTGGCTTAGAGGTAACTGGTACTGTCCGGATGTTAGTTGTGGACGACACTATAGCTGTAGTCACTCACAGATGCTGCTCCGATGCTACGTTGTCTTGTGTGTTGTGTATTGATAGAGTAGATGTTGATGGAGTCTCTGCTAACGAGAACAATCGATTCCATTCATAGAGGAGACGGTGGCAGAGTCGTTAGCGTCTGCATGTGGTGATTTAATGTTCTAGTTCGATTTCCGCCAGGTACCAAAATCTTTCGAGTGGCCTAAGAACACACACATGCTGCCCATTAACTCTACCAGGTCCAAAGGCTACTGTATACAGTAGTCTTTGACTCTACCTTCGACGGCGAGTGCATCGGAGGATACAGGGGGGCGACATGAGCCTCTATTCACAGGGGCCACCATAACAACACTGCCTGCGCCAACACGGGCGAGGGCCAACCATCACAGCCCTCAAGTGAACCTCCAGGACCTACCATCCCACCCCTGGAGGTCACTGCCTGCACGCGCTATAAGGTGATCTGTAAAATAAATATATATACACACATGCAGAGGGAAAGCTGGAAGTAACAGCGCCGTTAATTTCCTCGTGTTACAGATGTCAGATATAAGTTCATTTTCAATGCCATATCAATTAATTACTTTTTTTTTGCAATAGTATGAAAGTGCAAATTGAAACACGGTCGTAATTAAAAAAACATTTCAAGGCACATTTAATACCTGTGGTGCTACAATCGGTGAACACTTTCCATCAGTACTTTGCGGCGACGCGAGGGAAGAGTCACGTTTGGAAGCAAATTTATGTGACAAAGTTTAGCCGGCAATGCTCTTAGCGTGGCACAAGAAGTGTTGTTCCTTCCTTGGCAAGAACAGACGGAAGCTCAAGGGATGAAGCGATGGGGAAGAAGGAAGGAGGAGAATAGAAAAGAATACAAAGGAATACAAAGAAGAGCGAGGGAAGAAGAAGAGAGGAATAAAGAAGCTATAATTTTCAAGTACACACAACAGTTCAAAAAGATAGTTTCTCAATTTTGCACAACTAGAAAATCCCTAGTCATCGTATATTTCACCAATTCACTACACTCCCCAATGAATGAAGATAATCTGTTAACCACCCACCAAACTACCACAACCATCACTATCATAATGACTCATCTAAACTATCTTGTCCATCATTGTCCCCACCATTGCCACAGTCCTTAACAACACTCACACCACCACCATCACACCACCACCATCATCACCACCATCACAACTCGGTCAATACCAATAATCACGCCAATACAGTTCTGTTCCTCTGCATCATTACTGTCTGTTCATTCCACACTGCACATTCATGTTACTGACAATGACACACACACACACACACACACACACGCACATGCACACGCACACGCACACTCATAGTTACACACACACACACACACACACACACGAGAGGACATGATGATATATGCAACCTAAACACACACACACACACACACACACACACACACACACACACACACACACACACACACACACACACACACACACACACACACACACACACACACACACACATTACGCACAGCTTTTCCATTAATCGGGTTACACATGAATTGTTATGCATCACGCCCTTTGGCAAGACTGGAATAGCACGGCGAGAGTCAATTTGTCGTATTCTGGAATGCATGAATTAATACTGTCACTAATGCACTTCCACATACAAACTCATGCACTATTGCACAAAACCATATGTATACTCCTAAATATTTATGTTCCTACGGCCCCATAGTTAGTGATGTCCTATATTTTCATTCTTCAAAAATATATTGTCCTAAAATACAACTCGTTATTTTTTCCGAAGTTCTTGTGTATTCTGAGTTATTTTCTTTAAGGTGTGTGTGTGTGTGTGTGTGTGTGTGTGTGTGTGTGTGTGTGTGTGTGTGTTTAAGTTCAAGTTCAAGTTCAAGTTCAATATTTATTGCCAGTATAATTAAATTACATAAGGAAACTACTACAAAAATGCATTAATTAAGAATGGCACGGTCCGCCGAGCCGAGGCTCCCTGGCAGACAAAATAATTTATATAAGAGAATGCATAGGCATAGGCAACGTGGGACGGACATTCGGACAATCATGAAATAGTATTACACAAACGTACGCAAGTCGAGACGTACACGCACGCACACACACACGCACCACACACACACACACACACACACACACACACACACACACACACACACACACCACACACACTCACACACACACACACACACACACACACATCACACACACACACACACACACACACACACACACACACACACACCCCACACACACACACAACACACACACCACACACACACACACACACACACACACACACACACACACACACACACACACACACACACACCACACACACACACACACACACACACACACACACACACACACACACACACACACACACACACACACACACACACACACACACACACACACACACACACACACACACACACACACACACACACACCACACACACACACACACACACACACACACACACACACACACACACACACACACACACACACACACACACACACACACACACACACACACACACACGAACAATCATACAAACACCATCGTACAAACATCATACAATATTCACTTACATACATTCATACATTTAGAATGCAATACCTTTACATACTACACATATGCACACACACACACATACACAGCTACACACACATGCATAACAACACTTACATTCGTACTCATACTGATATGTACATAGATTGAAGTGTATACAAATAATTTCTAGAAGTTTTCTTAAATATGGAGAGTGTACTATTATCAACAAGAAATTTTATATTTGTTGGTAATGAGTTGCATAACTGTGGTCCGGAGTACATGATGCTGTGCCTGTACAGAGCTGTGCGGTATTGTGGACATCTCAGGTCTATACCGGTGCCTCTTGTTGCATAAGAGTTCCCTGCCAAACTGAATAATAGGTTACTTGAAGTGAGAGTTATATCTCTAAAACTACATAATAGCAAAAAATAGCTATGTATATTATCAAATTTTAATAATTTATGTGTTGAATATACAAGATTTACAGAGTCGAATTTACCCATGAAAAATATACATCTAAAATTTTTATTTTGCGCTACTGATAATTAATATTATAATTTATTGAGATACGAAGGCCAAGTACCACCCCAGACAGAAACACAATACATGAGATTAGGGTAACATAAGGTATAGTAGATGGTAATCATAGCTTCTTTAGTAAGTTGGTGACGAATCCTGTACAACACTCCACATAATTTACATATACTTAGGTATACTGCATTAATGTGGTGACCCCAGTTTAAATGCTCGTCAATATAAAGACCTAAAAACTTGTATGGCTGACTCGTTGAATTATTCGATCTTTAGTGTTATTGGAGGCATATTATATTTTAAAGAACGATTTTGAAAAAATATATAACTGGTTTTAGTCACATTTATTATAAGTTTATTTGCCCTTATCCATTGATTTACCAACTGTAGTTCTGTATTCAGGTTAGTGTGCAAGGAATTTATGTTATGATCTGATAGCAATATGTTGGTGTCGTCTGCATATATGACAAATTCAAGTTTTTTGCTTGCATGTGGCAAATCATTAATATATATTATGAAAAGAATGGGGCCTAGTATTGATCCTTGTGGAACTCCTTTTGTGAGGTGTTTGTAATGTGAATAGGTGGAGTTACAATATACAGACTGTGATCTACTGCTTTAGTAGCTACTGAACAATTGTAGTGGCAAACCCCGGACACCAATATTTTCTAGTTTTTTAAGTAGTATACCGTGATCTAGTGTATCAAATGCCTTTGAGAGATCTATAAATACTCCTGCAACATATAACTTCCTGTCTAGATATTTATATATATTGCTAACAAACTGTAACACTGCAGATTCTGTTGAGCGATTTCTTCGAAAACCATGTTGACTGGTACTTAAAAGATCGTTATTTTCCAGGAAATTGCAGAGTCTGTTGGAGATTGCCCTTGCGATAATTTTACTAAAAGCTGGTAATACTGATATAGGCGGTAATTAGAGAGATCACTTTTACACCCGGATTTGTGAACTGGAGTTACTTTGGCTCTTGTAAGCTTATCTGGGAATATTCCTGGTTGAAATGACAGATTTATGATATGTGCTAATGGGCTCGCACTACATGTGGCTGTATGTGTTATTACCTTTGTACTAATATCATCATAACCGGGGCATTGGGCTTTAGTGCTTTTTGGGCTGTGTGTGTGTGTGTGTGTGTGTGTGTGTGTGTGTGTGTGTGTGTGTGTGTGTGTGTGTGTGTGTGTGTGTGTGTGTGTGTGTGTGTGTGTGTGTGTGTGTGTGTGTGTGTGTGTGTGTGTGTGTGTGTGTGTGTGTGTGTGTGTGTGTGTGTGTGTGTGTGTGTGTGTGTGTGTGTGTCACTTGGGTTGGAATGCATAAGTTGTTTCAATAAAATATGCCTAAAGAACCGTCCATTCATCACCACGAGTCCAACAGATGATTTCTTTCGTTACAAAACAACTCTTTTGAACGACCTTTATACAACCTTTATACAGGGCGGGATATACAGCGCCTTCATACGAGCCTATCTACAAA
>JACEEZ010018645.1:112500-132500 GCA_016584305.1 Chionoecetes opilio | reverse complement strand
AAAGGTTAGGTTAGGTATTGGGTCGGTTAGGTTCAATTTGTTTAATATCCAGAGGTTACAGTTAAAAATTATAGGTATAGACTAGGTAAGGGTTAGGTAATGGTTAGGTTAGGTATAGGTTCGGTTAGGTATAGGTTAGGTTAGGTTAGGTATAGGTTAGGTTAGGTATAGGTTAGGTTAGGTATAGTTTAGGTTAGGTATAGGTTAGGTTAGGTATAGGTTAGGTTAGGTATAGGTTAGGTTAGGTTAGGTATAGGTTAGGTTAGGTATTGCTTGTGTTAGGTTCAATTTGTTTAATATCCAGAGGTTACAGTTAAAAATTATAGGTATAGACTAGGTAAGGGTAGGGTAAAGGTCAGGTTAGGTATTGGCTCGGTTAGGTATAGGTTAGGTTAGGTATAGGTTAGGTTAGGTATAGGTTAGGTTAGGTATAGGTTAGGTTAGGTATAGGTTAGGTTAGGTTAGGTATAGGTTATGTTAGGTATAGGTTAGGTTAGGTTCAATTTGTTTAATATCCAGTGGTTACAGTTAGAAATTATAATGATAAAATAAACTGGTCTTTCGGCGGGGTGAAATAGCACGCGGCGTGGGTCCATACTCCATAGCGGGTGGAGGTACCCCCCCCCCCCCCCACCAAGTACGTTATTATGGTCACTGACATAATTAGATGAGGACGAAACTATTTTTTTTCTGATAAGTTTTGGTGTGTTTTGTGTAATTCTGCTACTCCATTTTGTCGAAAATCACTGAAAAAAAAGTTATTTGCGACTGAAACGGTTAGCAGATTCATTCAAAACACAACGAAACTCACCAGGAAAAAATGGCTTCGTCCGCCAAAGTGAATTCGGTGTTTGTCTGTAAATTTACCTGATTTTGCCAAACTATGAGTATTCTTTTTATATAAATTCGCTACTGTATGAGATTCTTTCAACCATTATTTTCATCTCTCTCTCTCTCTCTCTCTCTCTCTCTCTCTCTCTCTCTCCTCTCTCTCTCTCTCTCTCTCTCTCTCTCTCTCTCTCTCTCTCTCTCTCTCTCTCTCTCTCTCTCTCGCGCTCTCTCTCTTTCTCTCTCTCTCGCTCTCTCTCTCTCGCGCGCTCTCTCTCTCCTCCCGGCATCATTCCTCACGTGCCGCCTAATTCCAGCCTCCGCAAGCACGTCGATCCCCTATATTAAGACTCTGTAATTAAGCCTCCACGCAAACACATTCCAACCCTAATATCGCTTTTACTAATTCTACATCAGACCCAAAGGCGATTATACTTATACTTACTTACGAGATATTTACTAAATACTTTTCTTATAAACCTTTATCATTCTTAACCTTTTTTTAACTTCTTTACTTCTTTTTCTTTTGACTCTTTCTTACTTGTTTCTTTTTTTAAATTTACTTTCTCTTTTTTTCTTTTCAACCTTTCTCTTTCTTTCTTTTCCTTTTAAACCTCTTCGTTTCTTTTCCTTTTACTCTTCTCTTCATGTTTTGCAAATTTAATGAAATGTTGGTGTTTACTTATCTGTATATTAATTTACCTTAATGATTATAAATTATGATAATGATATCCATAAAAATGATGATAGTAATAATAGTATTGCTAATAATTATAAAAATATAATCATTATTATCATTATTACTGCTATCATTATTACTATTACTACCACAATAATTAAAATTCCTTAATTGTAATATTAGTAGATGTATTAGAAATGCAGTGGTAATGATAGTAGTAGTAGAAGTAGTAATATAAGTAGTAGTAGTAGCAAAGTAGTAGTAGTAGCAAAGTAGTAGTGGTAGTAGTAGTAGGAGTAGCAGTAGTAGTTGTTATTTCAGTAGCTGTAGTAGTAGCTGTTACAAAAGAAGTAGTAGTAGTAGTTATAGTAGTAGTAGTAGTAGTAGTGATAGTAATAGTAGTAGTAATTGTAGTAGCTGGAGATCACGAGATAACGAGTCCAGAACGTGATCAAAACCATGGGTGAAGAAAACACACACACACACACACACACACACACACACACACACACACACACACATACATGCACACACACACACACACACACACACACACAGTGAATGAATGAATGAGACTCAGGCATCCGAACACACAATATTTTTACATTAGAATTCCTGAGTACTTTTTGCCACGGTCGATGCAGACACAAGTGAGTGCGTGTCCTCATAAATTGCACAAGGACGTAAAAGTTGAATTTTCATTGCGTCTACTTCCCCTGACTTTGCCCTCCTCTGCCTGCCTACCTTCTTCCACCTTGCTTCTCATCGTGTGTTCAAGCGGTGATGATGACCTCCGCCGTCGGGTTGCCACTGGCACCCCCGACACATTATTATATATTATTATATATTATATATATATATTATATAATATATATATATATATATATATATATATATATATATATCATATATATATATATATATAAGCATTATACTAGCATACCAGACCGCCTGACTCGAGGATGCCTAGATCTCCCGGCGTTGCTGTTTAGGAGTGCAGCACGCGTGGCCTTGGTCACGTGGTGTCCTGGTCTGCTGCAGGCTGGGCAGAACAGCGGTGGTGATGTAGGCTACGCGGTAGCTGCGCTGCCTGCCCGTCAGTAGCAAGGCTACGAGGGAACGTAGACGAGGGGTAGTTCCCTCGTAGTCCCACGGGGCTTTGCACCCAGATGGAGCCGCACGCGGTGCCCCTGCAGTACGAGCCTCTGGACGTGGCCCAGAACGGTGGTGGTGAGCCGCACGTTGTCCGCTGGTGGAGGCGGCTGCTGCACGTAAATATGAACACATTCATATTTATAACTTAACCAGAACGTAATTTCCATTGTAATTTGGGCACCATTAGACGATTTTTAGTAAATATAAGCAATATTTTATAGATATGACCTGTTTAGTATCCTTGTCCACTAGCTAATTTGGTATATTAAGTAACTTTTTTCGTAATTGTATGGCTAACAACAGACGATTTTATATAGCAAAGGAAAAATGTGGGCGTGAAGGGGTTAAAACACATCAATGCAATGACTGAGCTATCCTTTCCCAGGCACTTTTTTTTTATGCGTAATTATTTTTGTACAGCTTTTCATTTCAATTGTTCTTGCATGTGATTTAAAAATATAACAGATAATTGACAGATCTGTTATTAGAAAAGTCATCCTTGATTCTTTTTTAATAACGTGTCAATGCTAATACGATAAAGATAATGCACCCAATGAATTAATTATTTTATCACTATTATTGCTAGCAGAGTTTATCCGTAATAAGGTAATGTTTATAAAGACAATTCGTGCGACTTTGTACACATAACACCGAATTGTAAGGAATAAAAAAATCTATAAATTGTATGTATAGTAAATGGCTTCCGGAAAAAGGAAGAAAAATTATATGAAGTGAAAAGATTCTAAAAAACAGGTCATATGAAAAAAAAGGAAGAAACAAAATTATATGAAGTGAAAAGATTCTAATAAACATGTCATGCCGAAAAAAGGAAGAAGAAAAAATATAAGAAGAAAAAAAGATTCCAAAAAAAACGTTATACCGAAAAAACGAAGAGGAATAAAGAATTACGAAGTGAAAAGATTTTAAAAAAAACATATCATACCGAAAAAACGAAGAAAATAAAGAAATATAACAGGTGACAAAATTTTAGAAAAACAAACATTTGAGAAATAGTACAAGAGAAAACGATACTAGAAACGAGGACGAGAGAGAGAGAGAGAGAGAGAGAGAGAGAGAGAGAGAGAGAGAGAGAGAGAGAGAGAGAGAGAGAGAGAGAGAGAGAGAGAGAGAGAGAGAGACAGAGAGACAGAGAGAGAGAGAGAGAGAGAGAGAGAGAAGAGACAGAGAGAGACAGAGAGAGGAGAGAGAGAGAGAGAGAGAGAGAGGAGAAGAGAGAGAGAGAGAGAGAGAGAGAGAGAGAGAGAGAGAGAGAGAGAGACAGAGACAGAGACAGAGACAGAGACAGAGACGATGACAAGACAGAGAGAGAGACAGAGAGAGAGAGAGAGAGAGAGAGAGAGGGCAGAGAAAACCACTCGACGCTGAGCAGAGAATGCCGATAGGAGACAAAGAACAGTGGAAATCGTTACGACACAGATAGTTAAAAAGGAAAAGAAATAGCAAAAAAAAAGAGGGTCGTAAAGATAACCTCTGTAACTTTGCAAAATCAACACTACGTACTGGTGACATTAGAGCCAAGATGGATGGTGCAATGGGGCGTGAGATATGCCGTTGTGTAGGTCAGGGAATGGGAGTGTGAAGCATCTGGTCAGGTATTGCAAACAGGTAGTACGTAGTATAGTATAAGACGCGTATTACACCTGTACTGTACACATTGTTTAGGTAGATATAGAAGCCACAATGCAATAACATAGGTATTCTCTCTCTCTCTCTCTCTCTCTCTCTCTCTCTCTCTCTCTCTCTCTTCTCTTCTTCCTCTCTCTTCTCTCCTCTCTCTCTCCTCTCTCTCTCTCAGAAAAATGTACAATCACGAAACATCGCCAAGAAAATGCAACAGAATAAAGACAAAACAAGGAAATGAAACAAGAAACATGAATGAAAAAAACCAGAAGATAATTTAAGGAAAAAAAATGAAATACAAACAAGAAACAATGAAAACAAATGAAAAACAACAAAAAATACAGAATGAAGACAAAAAAGAAATAAAAACTGGAAACACGAATGAAAACAAATGAAGAAAAACAACAATTAAAACAAAACAAAACTTGTAGAGGGATACCTAATGTAAACACACAAGACAGATCGAATAACAAACCACAACAAACCAACATGATGATACTTGACATGATAAATAAGACAATGAACATCAATAAAGCAGTTCCAGGAGATATGAGACTGGAACAATCTAATATACTATAGGAGTAGCCGTGTGTGTGTGTGTCTGTCTGTCTGTCTGTTTTGGGTAGCCGAAACTGTAAATTCAATTTTGATGAGAGCAGGCTCAAAAAATCGCAAATAAATCGTAGGTGGTAAGCGGCTTGGTCCCATGTCGATTGAATAATTTTGAAGGGGGCTTTTGGGCTAAAAACCCTTTAGGAGTATTAAATTACAGGAAAATCTCTGCAGTAACGTCTTGCCGTATTCCACAAACTCAGTAGACTCATGGACGTTTGTGTGCGTGTGTGAGTGTGTGTGTTGGAATCACACGAAACACAAAGGGTTGGAATCACACGGAACGTGGTCTACCCCGAGGCACTTTGACCAGTGACCAAAGACAGCAACAACGATTGGAGTTTGCAATCACATGTCTAATTGGCAGCGAGCGAAGCGATCTGCTTCTTACCATAAGACCCGTGGAACCAAGTTTAAGCCAAAAAGTGTATAATTACTCCTAAATATTATCGGATTGAGCTGAAATTTGACATGCAAGTAGTGCTGTCAAAATCAATGGGGGTCTGTGAAACAAATTGTTTGCGTAAAACAAGCCCTTAATGAGTAAATAGCGTAAACTACTGCTAATTATTGTCGGATTGAGCTGAAATTTGATATGTAAGTAGTGCTGTCAAAATCAATGGGGGTCTGTGGGACAAACTTTTTGCGTGGGAACAACCCTTAATGAGAAATTTAAACGTAATGATTTTAATTTGGGGGGGGAACGGGGCTGCTGCCACGTTCCACCGCAAGAACTGGGGCCAAAAAAAAAGGGGCCCAGAGGCGGGAAAGCCTTTTTGAAAATATAATACAAATAAAAACTCAATAAATGAGTAAAAGGGCCCCACAACCCTTGTAGGGATTTATAATTACACTGAAGCGAAAGGGGAATAGAAACGAGGAAACACAAAAACACAGAGGAGGGGAAGAAAAGGGGAGAGAGAGAGAGAGGAGAGAGAGAAGAGAGAGGAAAAAGGGGAAGGAGAGAAGAGAGAGAGAGGAAGAGAGAAAAGGGGAGAGAGAGAGAGAAGAGAGAGAGAGAGGGGAGAGAGGGGAGAGAGAGAGTAGAGAAAAAGGGAAGAGAAAAAGAAAACAGAGACAGAGAAGAGAGGGGGAGAGGAGAGAGAGAGAGAGAAAAGAGGGGGAAAAGGAAAAGAGGGGAGAGAAGAAAAAGAGAGAAAGAGAGAGGGGAGAAAAAAAAACTCCCTTTGGTTCTTTTTTCTAGCAGGCAAAAGCAAATGAGTTTTCCCCATGCACATCCACACTCTTTAAGGCCCGGCCCAAAACCATCAAAAAAAGAATGACTTCCCCTGACTCGCCCGTCAAGGAAAAACGACTTGCCTCCACCCCCAAATGCAGCGGGAAAAAAAAGAAAAATTGGGACCGGGTTTGGGGAATACCGTCAGTTTTTTTCATAAACTCTGGGGGTTTCCCCAAAGTTTTTTCTCTTTTTTATCTCTCTCTCTCTCCCCTCTCTCTCCCCTCTCTTTTCCTTTTCCCCGCTCTCCCCTCTCCCCTCTCCCCTTCTCTCTCCTCTCTCTCCTCTCTCCCCCCCTCCCCCTCTCTCTGGGCTCCCCCCACCCTTTTTTGGCTTACTATGGCTCTTCCTCGATCTAAACTGCCTTCCATTTTTTCCCCTCTCTCTCTCTCTCTCCTCTTTTCCCCCCTTTTCTCTCTCCCCCTCTCTCCTCTCCCCTCCCCTCTCTCTCTCCTCTCTCTCCCCTCTCTCTCTCTTTTCCCTCTCTTCTTTTTGAAATTTTATGTAGGGGAAAATAAGACATACTCTACTAACTACCAATATTATTCAGAATTGCATACCCTCTAAACGGCTATTTCTGATATGGTATTTTAATCATGTTTATTTTTTTGTTCATCCTTTGCTATTTATCAATTCAGTGGAAATGAAAAAATTTATAGAGGCTGTTATTTTCAAGGCAATAACCTCACAAGAAATAAATGGATGTAACAGATCAATTAACATATAGCCTATTGGTGAAGGTTACTTATTTCAATTATTACCATTATATCATCCTTATTATTGATATACCGTACGTAGGAGTAATATAAATAATAATAGTGGTAATGGTAGTCAATTCACATAGAGCCTATTGGTGAAGCTTTACTATTTCAATTATTACTATTATCATTCTTATTACTGCTATACGCATAGTCTATTTTTTTTATTATGGTCAAAATGCACTTAGGAAGCCATGCCCCCTGCCTGCCCTTCTATTCTACGGGGCAGTTGATTGGTGCAGTCCTCCTATCATGACTACCAATCACAATATCTTCACTACTTAACAGCGGCGTGACCACTGGGACACAGCAATCTTCACTACAAAAGGATTTTTGATTTTGTCACCCTCTGTAATGAAGATTGCTCTGTCCAGTGGTCACGCCGCTGTTAAGTAGTGAAGATATTGTGATTGGTAGTGATGATAGGAGGAATGCACCAATCAGCTGCCCCGTAGAATAGCAGGGCAGGCAGGGGGCGTGGCTTCCTTAGTGCATTTTGACTATAATAAAAAAATAGACTACTAGGAGTAATGTGAATATTAGTAGTGGTAGTGGTAGTGGTGACAGCAGTAGTAATGACAAGGATTAGCAGAGCACAACAGAGGTGGAAAGATCAAATACATTCAATATTCAGCTACGTACCACTTTTGCATCGATGTTTTTGTAACTAAATAAAACCATTATCAAATCATATCAATCAGTTGCACAGGTGTCTCGTTATAGTGACAATATGGCTCGTGATTTTTTTGAGTGAATGATTTTCACACTGGGAAGCTACTAAACTCATCCCACACTCTACTTATCAAACACATCTGGTACAGCTTCCTGCGTTTACTCTTCACTACAATTAAATGAACCGGCAACATGCTAGTCCTTTCCCGCCCTTATTAGTGGGTTTTTTTTCATCCAGACCTTCACAGATCCCTTCAGGTACCTCTAAAACGTAATTATAAAGTGGGAGAGATGTCTCCTCCCCCCTGGACCACAAATATTATTACTAACCTAACCTCACTATAACCTAACCAAACCTTACCAATAACCTCCTTGCGATAGTATTTCTAACCCCTACAACAGTCGTCGGAAATGATAAATAACACAAGGGTGGTCTGGTGGGGGGGCGAACTCCCCCCCCGGCGAGGTTAGACTATGTAATGAATGCCAAGGTTAGTTTAGTGAACTAGCAGGGAGGTCTCGGGGGCGCAGCCACGCAGTTATGTCAGGAGAGTATTGGTCATTATGGAGTATTGTACTAAACTGCAATTTTACCCCCCGCACATCCAAGTGCCGTCTGACATCCATCTCCACCGTTCGGGAGTACCCTCCTGCAAGGTGGCTCCAACACACCACATTCTAATAGCCACTATCCCACAGGCGGGCTGCTACAGGCAAGATCTCGTGTCAGCCAGTGTTGACGTCACATTAACAACTAAAACAGTAGTTGGAATCTATCCCTTTCAAACCATGAAACAAATCATCTCTACATGTACATGACCAAAACATCAACTGGTATAAGTGCAGTTTAAACCAATACACGATCGGTGGCTTTCAAGTATCCTGAACGCTTAATCTCATCATAAGGAGTATTTCTAACCCCTACAACAGCCGTCGGAAATGAAAAATAACACTAGGGGGGGCGGGGGGCGAAACTTCCCCAGTAAGGTTAGGCTACGTAATTATACATCAGTCTTACCTTCGAGCAGATCCAGAGATGCTTCCCTCACTCTTGACGTCCCACACACTCAGGTCACAGCGTCAGGGGAGGCCACGACAAGCACACACACGCGCGCACACAAGCATCCAAACACTCAGCCTTCACCGGCTCGGCGTTTGTCTGAGAGCCGCGGCGTGAGAGCTGTGACGTCACGATGAAAAGGAACCCTCCCGCGGAATGGTTTCTTCTACGTATATTAGTAATTATCCTTCGATGAGATGGGTAAACGTAAGAAATATGTTTGTTGGAATATAGTGTGTTTTTTTCAAAGCCCAGCGATGTTGTGTCCAGCATTCATGTGTTTGATAACTTATTGTGTTGGCGCGGTGTTACAATTTGCTCAACAGATGGAGGTGTTGTGTCAAGGCACGCCACTGTTGCCGAGACGCGCTTGGGAGCTGATTTTGACGAGGGAGAAGGAACGCATTGCTATTTAACTTACCTCTCTCTCTCTCTCTCTCTCTCTCTCTCTTCTCTCTCTCTCTCTCTCTCTCTATCTCTCTCTCTCTTTGTGTGTGTGTATGTATGTGTGTGACTTAAAGAAACGAGCGTGCAATGACAAGTGATGTCACGATACAAGTGAGTAGTGTTTTAGTTACCATAGCTATTTAACTAACTTCTCTCTCTCTCTCTCTCTCTCTCTCTCTCTCTCTCTCTCTCTCTCTCTCTCTCTCTCTCTCTCTCTCTCTCTCTCTCTCTCTTGTGTGGTGTGATGTGTGTAATTGAAAGAAACGAGCGTGCAATATACAAGTGTGTACTGTTTTAGTTAAGTTCATTTCCATCTTACAAAACTACATTAGTCTACCTGACAATAAACTTCCTCCCGCCTCTTCCTCGCTCCTCTCTCGTTATCTCGTGACCTTGAAATCATGTTCGATCCTGATCAGTGTCTACACTCAGAGAGAGAGAGAGAGAGAGAGAGAGAGAGAGAGAGAGGAGAGAGAGAGAGAGAGAGAGAGAGAGAGAGAGAGAGAGAGAGAGAGAGAGAGAGAGAAAAAAAAAATTGAAAACGAAGCAAACTAAAGTCAACAAATAATAGAGAATTAAATTGCTTTCTACCCGAGCAATAAAGTGTTAGCAATTTATAGAAACACTGTAAGTTATTGACATCGGTGCCTCATGTGTGTGTGTGTGTGTTTGTGTGTGATGTGTGTGTGTGTGTGTGTGTGTGTGTGTGTGTGTGTGTGTGTGTGTGTGTGTGTGTGTTGAGCAGGTATGTTCTATGATGTGAAACGAATGAGTGATTGATAAAAGGAAGGAAACGCAGACGGAGATGGCTCATAAAAGTGATAATGGTGGGAACTGGACGAGAATGATTGCCAAAGGAGCGAGATGGGAGGCCGAACGAAAAACCGGCTGACTGATACCAGAAAAAAAAAAGACTGACAAAAGACTGATAGACGGTTGCTTGACAGACACGAAGGATTGAAATGCCGATGAGACGTTCCTGAAAGACATGAAACGCTCCTGTGATCGGTTAGGAAAGACGATGATGATGATGATGATGATGATGATGCTCTTTATCTCCTGTCTGAAAGAAATGATGTGTTGTCGTTTGTTTAATGTTGCTGAAAGATTATGAAAAGAAATTAGATGACATTATTTACTGTTTTGTTTGCTGTTTTTCATGAAATGTATCGGTTAGACGAGCGTTTATTTCATGCTCTCTCTCTCTCTCTCTCTCTCTCTCTCTCTCTCTCTCTCTCTCTCTCTCTCTCTCTCTCTCTCTCTCTCTCTCTCTCTCTCTCTCTCTCTCTCTCTCTCTCTCTCTCACCCTTATTTGCTTACTATGCTCTTCCTCGATCTCACTGCCTCTCCTCTCTCTCTCTCTCTCTCCTCTTCTCTCTCTCTCTCTCTCTCTCTCTCTCTCTCTCTCTCTCTCTCTCTCTCTCTCTCTCTCTCTCCTCTTCCTCAATCTCTCTCTGGCTTTCCACTTCTCTCTCAATCTCATTTATAATCTCATTTAAAATTCTCCCTTCGTCCAGTGATCCTGATTTACACTGACCCCTTCATACCTACCTCTACATAACACTAGACTCTCAAGCGTTCAGCCCCTCAGAACAATCACCCACTTAACTCTTCCCATGTCTGGTCCATTTCATAGTTATCGTCTAACACATACAAATTAATACAATGATCTCCTGCACTTCACTTGCATTCCACTTACCTCTCATAATTACTTATGTCTTCGTTTTGTCTTGTCGCATATTACTTCATTCTTTAAGATGTTTTTTTTTCATTATTTTTTATCATGTATTTGTTTTTCTTCTAATTAATGTATTTTTTTCCTTCCTTTTTTTTCTCATCCTTACTTTTGTCTAAACTCGTAACTTTTTTTTCTATACTTTTCTTATACTTTTCTAACTCGCTTTCATTTTGTCTTATCACTTCTTACTAACTTTTTTTGGATCCGTTTATTTCTTTCCTTTTTTTTTAAGTATACTAACAGAAACACTTGGAACACTTAACCCCTTCACGCCCAGATTTTTCCTTTGCCATATAAAATCGTCTGTTGATAGCTATAAAATTACAAAAAGTAATCTGAATATACCACAGTAGCTAGTGGACAAGGATACTAGGCAGGTCATATATACAAAACATGGTTAATATTCTATAAAATCGTCTAATGGTACCTAAATTACAATGGAAATTACGTTCTGGGCCTCAAGGGGTTAGGCTAAAATATAAAGAGATGTGATGGAAAGCAAAGAAACGTGTAACCAATTAAACCAAAATAAACCTGAATACTTTAACTGCCACTATACTATTCTTTTTAATATGACACATCACCTACCATTGCGATGCCAGTAATTATTTTCCGGCTCTATGAAATGTACATAGAAATCGATGCAAACTCCAGTCCCTATTATTAGAGAAACGGCACCAAAGCTATGAATATGTATGGTTAAAGTATGCCGAGTAACATTCCAGCCTCTTTTTTCACCAGGGTCCGAATGATGCACGGGACAAAAAATAGTTTCATGTATCAAATCACGTGAAAAACTCGGGCTAAGCGGCACACTTTCCGAATCGATTGCATTGTGATGAGCCTGAGCACTGGCAGCAGGATTTTGCAGCGCTATATTTCAATTTAAAAGAATTGATGAATAGGAAAATCATCCATCGTATTGTTTTATGCTACAGTGAGGGGTGAGGTCTCTCTCTCTCTCTCTCTCTCTCTCTCTCTCTCTCTCTCTCTCTCTCTCTCTCTCTCTCTCTCTCTCTCTCTCTCTCTCTCTCTCTCTCTCTCTGAATAACTGTCTCACTCACTCTTTCACTCACTCATCAACTACTCTATCACTCTCTCTCTCCTCCTCATCCTACTCTATCATCTCTCTCTCTCTCTCTCTCTCTCTCTCTCTCTCTCTCTCTCTCTCTCTCTCTCTCTCTCTCTCTCTCTCTCTCTCTCTCTCTCTCTCTCTCACATTATGCATCCTATCTCACCTGGCTGGTTACCTGTGTGTGGTATGAGCCCATCTCTCTACCTGGGGAAATGAAAGATAATTATTTCTCACCTAAAGAACCAACTCATCTCCCGACTCATCCTACTCATTCTTCTTCTCTTTTTCACATCATCATCATTATCATCATCATTAATTCCGTCTCTTCCTCAGTCTTTCTCATTATTTTATTTAACCTCATTCTTCTCCTTTTCATCCCTCTCCTTAATCATATCTTTACCCTCCTCCTCCACACACACACACACACACACACACACACACACACACACACACACACACACACACACACACACACACACACACACACACACACACACACACACACACACACACACACACACACACACACACACACACACACACACACACACACACACATATCTATCTTAATGAAGGCCTTGGTCATATTCCCGTGAGGTCAACACACTATCAAAATTCCTGACCACTTCCTCCATTATCCTTCCCTCCTTCCTTCCCTTCCTCCTCATTCTTGCCTCTAAACTTTCTCATCTCCCTTTTTCTCTGCCTCATCACTTTCCCTTTCCTGCCAATTCTCCCTCATTTTTTCCTTTACATTACTCTTTTTCCTCTTCTCTTCCTCTCACTTCCACTTTCCCCTCCCCTTTCATTCTTTCCCTCCCCCTTTCATGTCCTTCTCTCCTTCCATATTCCACTTTCCCTTCCCTTTCATTCTTTCCCTCACCCTTTTATATCCTTCTCTCCTTCCATACTTTTACTTTAACCTCCCTTTTCATTCTTTCCCCCTTTTTAAATCCTTCTCTCCTTCCATACTTCCACTTTCCCCTCCCTTTTCATTCTTTCCCTCCCCCTTTCATGTCCTTCTCCTCTCTTTTCTTCCTAGCCCCTGTCCCCTTCCCCTGCCAAATTAGCGCTCCCTGCCTGGCAATATGTAACAAATTCATGACGTCGACACCCCGCCATTACCTCTTGCCACCGTAATGCCTGAACGTCACATGAACGAAGCGGAAAAAAGGAAGGGAGAGGAATAAATGAATATTGGAATGATGGGAGAAGCTTGATAAATGTTCTATAAATGTATCGATGAAGCCAAAATAGGGTGCGAAAAAAAGGGTGGTGGGACGTGAATGCAATGAATAATTATTTTTGTCGATAGTCATGAATGAATGGTAAAAGGATGTGTGTGTGTATGTGTGTGTGTCAGTGTGTGTGTGTGTGTGTGTGCGTGTGTGTGTGTGTGTGTGTGTGTGTGTGTGTGTGTGTGTGTGTGTGTGTGTGTGTGTGTGTGTGTGTGTGTGTGTCCTTCAACCTCACCCTCATTCAATACTACTTTAGGCGTATAAGAATATGGTAATGAGTTCGTATCTCTCTCTGTAGCAATCGGCATGTCACCTTGAATCCAACACACGTGCGGACATTCATATTACAACCAGCAGTAATTACAGTACAGAGAAATAAAAAAGCCATCCAAGTTTCCCTATCGGCTTTGAGCAAACTAAGTTGTGCCCCTTCAAGGCCTCTTATCTCCCTCCCTCTTCTCCCTTCCTCCTCCTCCTCTCTCTCGTGCTCTTCCAGCTTCTCTTTCTCCCCTTCGCCCTCCTTTTCATCGTTACATTTCTCCCGCAGCCACATAGCGGGAGATGAATAGGCGTGAACAAGACATGGAAAAAATCTGAGTGGAGCAAAGCAACAGGTGATGAGCTAGCTTGTCTTTTAATGGATTTCAAGAGGATATTTGATTGGTTCAGAGGAGAGAGCAGAGCCATCTAGTGAGCGTGGGGGAAGGTGGTTGAGGAGGCCACGTGCGTCCAATTACTGGTAAGGAATGGGAAAGAGGGGAAGAGAAAAATATATGAAGTATATCTATTTAATATCACGAAGATATATGAAATATATCTATTTAAGTTATTATATATTAAAACACACCGAAGGCACGATAGGAGTTTAGTCTGCCTAGTTCTTATCGATTTGCTGGTTAGTAGTCTTGAAATGCTATCTATATATATTTAGGTTATTATCTATTAAAACTCACCGAAGGCACGACAGGAAGTCTGCCTAGATCTAATCGATTTGCTGGTTAGTAGTCCAGAAATACTATCCATATTTATCAAAATTATTATCAATTGAATTAAATGTTACAAATCGATCACCTGAGCCTCCGAGCACAATTGTAAAGACTCCAAAAGAAGACTTAAAGATAAAGACATTGAATTAGAATAAAGACAAAGAGTAAAGACTGAGAAAGTATTCGAGACTCATAGAAAAGTTGTTGTTCGGATGAAAGTGATGCACGGAAAGGTATGCCCTAAACATAAGGTCGTGGAAACCTGGTCTCATATAGATTTTAAAGACAAATTGTCATTGATCCTGAGCAGATGTGAAGCTATAGTCTATTTTATTTAATATGGTCAAAAGGCACTAATGAGGCCGCGCCCCCTGCCTTCCCCCCCTTTTCTACGGGACAATTGATTGGTGCACTCAATGTTCAACATGTGTACAGACTACTCGTATCATCATCATCATCACTACCATACACACCATCACCATTACATAACAGCACGTGACCACTGGGCATTTTGACCCTATTACATGAAAAATAATAGACTAAAAAGATAAGAACTGTCTAAGAACAACATCCTCGTCAGCAGCGCTTAGAGAAGACAATATTAGATAAGACTTACAGTTGATTATGATATGTTATTATGTTGTACAAAATATAACAGTATCTTTTTCAATCATAATAACACTGAATTTGAAACAATATTGCCTTAACACTCTTGAAATTGTCGACATTTTATGACATTGCTTAGCGGTCTATCAGGCATGATACAAGTTTTCAACCTTTGAGTATCCCTGACAGTGCTTTTTTGCTATCAATTAACTTAAATTGATGACGCTAACAAGAACGTTTTGTGTATACGGTCCCTGGCTGATTAGTATTCTTATCTGAATGTCGTATCTGAATGTCGTATCTGAATTTCGTATCTGAATGTCGTATCTGAATGTCGTATCTGAATGTCGTATCTGAATGTTGTATCTGAATGTCGTATCTGAATGTCGTATCTGAATGTCGTATCTGAATGTTGTATCTGAATGTTGTATCTGAATGTCGTATCTGAATGTCGTATCTGAATGTCGTATCTGAATGTTGTATCTGAATGTCGTATCTGAATGTCGTATCTGAATGTCGTATCTGAATGTTGTATCTGAATGTCGTATCTGAATGTCGTATCTGAATGTTGTATCTGAATGTCGTATCTGAATGTCGTATCTGAATGTCGTATCTGAATGTTGTATCTGAATGTCGTATCTGAATGTCGTATATGAATGTCGTATCTGAATGTTGTATCTGAATGTCGTATCTGAATGTCGTATCTGAATGTTGTATCTGAATGTCGTATCTGAATGTCGCATCTGAATGTCGTATCTGAATGTCGTATCTGAATGTCGCATCTGAATGTCGTATCTGAATGTCGTATCTGAATGTCGCATCTGAATGTCGTATCTGAATGTCGTATCTGAATGTCGTATCTCAGCCTTGTATCATTGTCATCACTGTCGCCTTGCATCATGAAGGAGAAGAAGCTAATGACAAAAGTGTGTCACAGTATAATAGATTGACAAGAATACTCCAATAACATGATGATAACAATATGATAACAATATGATGATGATAATAATGATAACAATAGTATTTCACAACTCGGTAACTATCTAATACAACACATATACACTACAATAATACAATACATTGACAGGAATACTCCCTTTGATAACCATCGTATTTCACAACTCGGTAACTGTCTTAACACCACAAAGGTCATGCCAGCGTATTAGTGAGAAAAGTTTTGGGTTCAAAATAACACAGAGTTTAGATTAGATACAAACCAATTTTTAGGGCTTTGTACTTTTTATTTTAATGTCAATGTTTAATAAAGTTTAATTCTAAAGTATTAGTGAGATATGTTTCGGATTCAAAATAACAGAGAATAGAGTTTAGATTAGATACAAACCAATTTTTCAGGCCTTATACTTATCCATATATTATCACTAACTTGGTATAACTTTTTTTTTCTATAATCATGAGGCTTAACAGTATGGCTGAAGACGACAGTGATATATGTGATAGTAAAATATTAAGTCAAGTATTTATCCAAGTATTTATTAACTTCTTGGAACCTCTTGGAAGATTATCGGATCCTTTATATATATAGTTTCAGATCCAACGCGTCACCATCGGAATCCCTTCACGGACCAAAACAAGTGGATAATAAGGTTTTCGAAGCCATAATTCTGGCTCATGTCTGCATAGGCTGGTGTGTTTATCTGTTCTATTAATTTTGTGGAACTGCTTGGAAGAAGAAAAAACTTAGCTAACCCAATAAGAAATGAATAAATTACAAATTATGTACATACAGTACAAACGGAAGCGATAATATCCGACTAGGTTGCTGTCACGAAACAAATAGTTATATAATGAATACAGACAGCTACCGTAGATAACACTATTATAGTCGCCACCTGCACTGATGTCGCCAGGCGCCATATATTACGAATTATGGCATCACTACTGATTTGTAAGTGCCCCTGAAGATGATACACAGTAGTTTATATCATGACTGTATAATCTACCCTGTTTCAGTGTTGTTTTATGCTTTGTATCTACAAGTACGTATATATGGTTTCAAATTTCACTACTTATTATTTTTCGGGCGACCACGACGGCGGGAGGACACTCAGAACATAAACACTAGCTGGCGATCTTAGTGTAGCGTCGCCACTCGGTTTTATTTTTGTAATTTGTTCATTTATAGCCATACTAGGACACAGATCAAGACACAAAATGATACAGACTCTCCTGACAGCCCCTTCTAACTTTCCTGAAATCATGCATGTAGAAATGTAAGTATTAACGCCACCAGACGTCTGTAAATAAAAAAGAAACGTTGTCCTGGCGACTTTAGTGTTATCTACGGTAAAAAAACATATAGATAGAACCAGGCACCAAACATGCAATAAAATACCCATGCAGAGTAGTTAGAGGACATCAATCATAGCCATCACGCCACGCCTCGGCACTCGCTTAGGCTGCTGCACTGTATAAAAGGCTGCCGCAGATCGGACATTAATTCCACCGCGGACCTCGTATGAAATGGTCAGAAAAAGTATTGCGTCTATCATATGTTTTTTTCTTCTCAACAACACCTATAGATACGCTTCTTTCAATGCTTCAGGAGTAATATTTGTTTGTTCTGAGGTTAAAGGAAACGTTATTTATCTGTGTATGAATATCTAACAATCCTGAAACTCTTGCATGTTGGTATGTGATCAAATATATGACCATCTTTTTTCCAACACCTATACATAGATACGGTTCTTTCAATGCTTTAGGATTAATATTGGTTTGTTCTGAAGTTAAAGGAGACGTTATTTACCTGGATATGAGTAGCTAACAATCAAATAAGGTCCGACTCTAGTACATTAGTATCTCAAGTGAACATCAAAATTCGAAGCAATATGAGCGACAGGAATGATTGTCCGTTTCAAAGATTAATGAGAATCCAACCATGTAATTTTTTTCTTTCTCTTTTACTCTTGTTTTGTGTGTTATACGGGTGTTTGTTACTCTTTATATCATAGTGGTAAAAAGGTTAAGAAACACTGCAATAAGCTCTTTCATGTTGGTATGTGATCAAATACGTGACCGTCTCTTCTCTAATGAATAATTCCATTTTCCTTTCGACTTGCAATAACCGAATTCAGTTTGCAGGTATTTCATAACCTCCTCAAAAGCAGTATTTTCTTTATGATCAATAATAATTTTCAGTCGGTTCGGCTCACCCCTAATACATTTGTTTTCCATCACAAAGGACTGGCCAAGGGCAAAAAAATGAAAATACAAGAAGACCCGCTTAGTTGCCAGTCCCTATAAAGAAGACAGTAAGAGAATAAAGAAAGGGGGGGTGGGCCAGTTTAGTTCGGGTGGTGTCTTGTCACTCTCTTGAAGAAATGTAAGTCGTAGGAAGGTCGTAAGTTAAGTCGTAGAAACATGATAACAAAATATTTTAAAATATACGAACATTGAACAATTAAAAGATTCTTTAGTCTAGAATAAAATACATTAACAAAATACTGAGTGATTATAAACCTCGTAACTATATCACATCTTTTCGTTGAACTATATCATGTGATAAAATAAAGCATAATGTTAAAGAGGAAAAAAATAGAACAGGGCGAAGAAGACAACATGATTCGAGCCTGAGCTTCAAAGGTCTGAGTAAAAATTATGATCCAGAGATGAAATGTGAAGGGATGAGTTTCAGCAGATGTCTGGTATTATCTGTGAGGCATCTTTTCATCACGGATAATACGAGAACAGATATAAATGACTCTACGGACTCTGATCTCTATATACATGCATGAGACAATGACCTCTATAGGGAACACAGTACAGACAGGTTGGCAAGAAACGGTACAAAGCTTGTCACATAATTATAAGACGCGACGTCGTAGAAGTAGTCTAAGACGAGACGTAGTGAGTGTATTGGTTATGGAAGACATGAAGCAAACAATTATAAACATGAACCTGAATACAAATAACAAATAACACGCACCATAACCTGTTTTCCTTGTCTTTTATGAAATATTATGATCACATTTTTATTGATAATCATTATATTTTCGTTTTCACCGTGAACTAACCAGCGTCATTTTAAAACGTGTTGTGTATGTTTCAAAATATAGTTTTTTGTTGATATTACTCGCGGTCTGTAGTTTATTTGTAAAAAAAAAACGTAAAAAAATGATATAATGTTTGTTTTAGTCACATCGGAGTTCATGTAAAAAAAATATATAAAACCGGGTCAAGTTTCAAAAGACAGCGATTATTTGTGCTTTTCCCCGGCATTCACCAGCGTGTCTTTGATCACTTTGCCTGCGGTGAGAGCCAGGACCCTACAGGCTGACGTCCTCATCCCCAGAGGCCACCTTTCCAATCTGCCACAGGTACGCATTTATCGATCAATCGGCTCAGGTGGGGGATTGAATAGCAAGGTCGACTCTCTGTGCCGCCACCCTGGTTTCAAGTCGACGGTACACACGTGGCACCCTCTCCTATTATCTCCTATTCTCTCCAATTCTCAACCTAGTGTATCTATTCCCATTATCCTATTCCTATCCTTCCATAACCATTCACTCACAGGGGAATATTATGGTTTCATTGTAAACTTAAAACCAGTGACACGACTCCTATTCTTCTCCTATTCTATTCTCTCTATTCTCCGACTTCTCCTATTGCTATCTATCTATTCCTATTCTATTCATAACTATACCTCTCCTCTTCCTATCCTTCCATTACCATCTACTCACAGGGGACTATCATGGTTTCATAAGAACATAAGAAAATAAGGAAGCTACAAAGAGGCCGTGAAACCTACACGTGGTAGTTCCTGTTACGTAACACTACCTACATCCACCTTTCATCCATGAAATGATCTAGCCTCCTTTTAAAGCTCCCTATTGACTCCGCACTTCATTGTTAACTTTAAACCAGCGACATGATTATATGTTTCTATATGGGGTAAAGCTGTTTTGATATAAACACACACACACACACATAAACACACACTAAAAAGGTTGCCATTGCCAGGGGAGGCCATTTCAATGTTTAGATTATATACATACACTCATGCGCTCTCTCTCTCTCTCTCTCTCTCTCTCTCTCTCTCTCTCTCTCTCTCTCTCTGTCTCTGTCTCTGTCTCTGTCTCTGCTCTGTCTCTGTCTCGTCTCGTCTCTCTCTCTCTCTCTCTCTCGCTCGCTCGCTCGCTCTCGCTCTCTCTGCTCCTCGTCTCTTCTCTCTCTCTCTCTCTCTCTCTCTCTCTCTCTCTCTCTCTCTCTCTCTCTCTCTCTCTCTCTCTCTCTCTCTCTCTCTCTCTCTCT
>JACEEZ010018645.1:72500-105000 GCA_016584305.1 Chionoecetes opilio | reverse complement strand
TGGCAACCTACCCTCCTCGCCCTGCCTATAACCTTTGTGCATTGTATATTTCTACTTACTGTCAATATACATCATATACACCTTCCACTGTGTATTTAGTATCCCCACACACTACTAAATAAGGAACACACACACACACACACACATACACACACACACACACACACACGCACACACACACACACACACACACACACACACACACACACACACACACACAGGCAGATATTATGGATGCAATGATAACGTGCAGTTAATTAGTTATTGTAAAAAACGAAAACAAAAATCAATACTTTACAAAGCATACCAAAAACAAGCAGGACAAAAAAAAATACAAAAATAAATATCTCTTGTTTGGCTGATTTCATTTCCATCACTTTTATGTTTAATTGAAAGAATGTTTTTTTTCTCTGTACTTTCCTTTTCGAAAACCACAAAATATTTTCCTACACACTACTAAATAAGGAATACACACATACACACACACACACACACACACACACACACACACACACACACCCACACACACACACACACACACACACACACACACACACACACACACACACACACACACACACACACACACACACACACACCTATAAGCCTACTGACCGATGGAAGAGTAAAACCCTGTCATTCTTACGTGATGATTCCCTTGTAAATAGGTTGGCAACACGATACTAATTATCCTCAGGGAATAGAACGCTCGAATCCTTCAAGCTGTTTATGAAAGTTTGAGTAAGCTGCTTTTCGCCCCCTCCTTCTCCCTCCCCCCCCACTGAGAGAGTAAAACTTTGAAGCGGCAGTGAGATGAAATTTTGTCTTCCGGAAATTTACTGCAGGAAGTTAGTTACCCGCGTTTAGGACGTTCCCTTATGAGCTAATTATTTACCACGTTTAAGAGCGGAAGAGTAAGTTTTTCTATAGCTATTGTATATAGTAAAACACGCGAACTAAGAACTTAATATTACAACAACTGTATTAATGTACAACTATAGAGCAAAACGAAACAGTAACGCAGTGCTGGGAGATACGAACACAAAGAAGACAAGGAAGGAATTAGGATCCCAAGTGAAATAGCCAAGTTGAAGAGGACCTATGAAGCGATACTAAGCGTCAAAGGTCACAAGAAGAAGAAGAAGAAGTAACCACCTCCTTGACCTCAGAATGGAAAGCCCTGCAGACAGTCCTCCGCTGATTCCTGCACCCTACGTCTCTGATTGGTGGTCCTGCAGCGGCGTTTGTGATTGGTTCGTAACTCGTCTCTCGCTTAATGACGTCACGCATATATATAAAGCTTAGAAGTATAGGTTAGGTTAGGTTAGATTAGGTTAGCTTAGATTAGGTTAGGTTAGATTATATTAGATTACATTAAGTTAGGTTAGATTAGGTTAGGTTAGATTAGGTTAGCTTAGATTAGGTTAGGTTAGATTAGATTAGATTACATTAAGTTAGGTTAGATTAGGTTAGGTTAGATTAGGTTAGCTTAGATTAGGTTAGGTTAGATTATATTAGGTTAGGTTAGGTTAGGTTAGATTACATTAAGTTAGGTTAGATTAGGTTAGGTTAGGCTGGGTTAGGGTAGGACAACGTGTTAGACAATGAGAAAGGAGATAGGGACCATCTTTTACCACATGAAGTGTTAACAATTTCATTGCCTTAACATAATATCTGGTGCCTTTATTCTTCATGCATTAATATCCTATCTCTTCAGTAAGAACATATAACTAAGGCTTTTTATATAACTACACCCTCTAGTTTTATACTTTTCAACCCATTATATTACGCTCTCTATTTCATACTTTTCAACCCCTTATATTACGCTCTCTATTTCATATTTTTCAACCCATTATATTACGCTCTCTATTATATACTTTTCAACCCTTTATATTAGGCCCTCTATTTTATACTTTCTAACCCTTTACATTACGTTGTTTCTATCTAGCACCACCACAAACCACCCCTACCACCACCACCATGAGCGTCCTAATATAGCTCACCAAGACACGAGCTCTTATGACCCTGTCGCACGAAGCAAGAAAGAAAGCGAGGCAGAAAATAATGAAACAGAAGACAAAGGAGAAGCGTAGGAGGAGGGGGAACAATAAAAAACTGAAGAAATAAAGAGAGACAGAAAGGTAGAGGGGGACATTGAGAAAAAAGGAGGGGAGGAAGGAGGAGGAGAGAAGGAAAGGGGGGAAAGAGGAAGAAGGAGGAAAAATAACGTGAAAAGACGGAAGGAATAACGTATTCAGAGCCGCGGTAAAGAAGGAGGAGAGGAGGAGTGTAGGTAAGGGGGTATAAGGAAGAAAAGGGGAGATGAGAGAAGAGAGAGGAGGAGGAGAGAGAGAGACACTCATAGGAAAGGGAGCGTGAAGGAGGAAGAGAGGAGTAGACGTAGGGTTGGATGCTTAGAAGAAGAGGAGAGAGGAGGAGGAAGGAGAAACAAAAGGAAGGAACGTAAAGAAAGGAAGAGGAGAACGGGAAAGAGAATCACAGAATATTCAACGGTTGACTCCATACTAAGAGTAGCATCGAGAGTGTATGGGATAACTTGGAAATTAAGGGGGAAGAGAAATAGAGAGGAGGGAAGGAGAAAATGGGAGAGAGGAGAGAGAAGAGATGAGAGAGAGGAGAAAAGAGAATGAGAGAGAGAGACAGCGAGAGAGAGGAAGATAGGAAGTAGGAGGATAAATGTCAAGGAATAAGGGGAAGAAATGAGGGAGAGAGGAGAGAAAGAGTAAAAGGAAAGTAGAGAGAAAAACAGAAGAGAGAGGAAGATAGAAGTAGGAGAGAGGGAGAGAGAGGGGAGAGAGAGGAGAGAGAGAGGGAAGAGAGGAGAGAGAGAGAGAGAGAGGAGAGAGAGAGAGGGAGAGGGATGGAAAGGAGTAGAGAGAGAGAGAGAGAGAGCGAGAGAGAGAGAGAGAGAGAGAGAGAGAGAGAGTGTGTAGAGAGAAAAAAATAGGAAGGTATTAGACAGAGACAGATAGATGATGAAGGAATGAATGTGGGAAAGACTAAAGAAAAGGAGAGAGAGAGAGAGAGAGAGAGAGAGAGGAGAGAGAGAGAGAGAGAGAGAGAGAGAGAGAGAGAGAGAGGAGAGAGAGAATGGAGGGGAGGGAAGGAGAGAGCAATAAAATGTGTGGTGCGCGCGAGGGATTGGCTGAAGGCACATGATGTATTTATGTGAAAATCTATATGAGAGAAATGGATTAAGGCTAACTTTTGGGGAGTTTGGGAAAGGCTGGACGTGCAGGAAGAAGAAAAAAAACTAAATTGACGCAAGAAATAACGGACGGACGGAAAAAGAAATTGCCGAAAATGGAGAATCAAAATGAGTTGCGAGAGAGAGACAAAAAAGAAAAATCGAAAAAAAACAAAACAAATTGGAATTACAAGTGATAAAAAGAATCTTCACTTTTTTTTTATATTAAAGGAGATTTTTTTCTCTCATTTGTAACTCCAATTTCTTTATCTTTCACAATTTCTCTGATTACTTTTCCTTCGTTAAACCTGCTTGTTTTTCTATCATCTTCTTCCTCCTCCTCCTACTCTTCCTCCTCCTCCCTCCTCCTCCTCCCTCTCCTCTTCCTTTTCCTCCTCCTCCTATTCCTCTTCTTCCTCCTCTGACAGGTTTACAAGTATCTGTTCTTATCATGTAAAATCTTTGTTATCCTCGCCCAGGAATCGAACCCGCGACGTGGCTTCGATTCTTGCTCGTGGCTTATAAATAACCTTTTTTTGACATCTGCCAGGCATGTGCTTTCGGTCATTTCGGTCGTCGTCGGTTCGCTGGGTACACTAAAACAAAAAACGCAACAGAGGCTGGCGATGATGACAGGAAACTGGAAGAGTTGTGATATAAATAATTTCGAGGAGTTTCGATAAAATTTTGATTATATAGAAATTTAAGACTGTTTGACTGAAGATCCGCATTATGTAACTAGACTTGTAGGTGTCTAAGATTGCCTTTTTCTCCGATGCCCTTCCTCTTGAGTTTGCCTCTTACTTATTTATTTTTTCCTTTCCTATTAACCCCTTAAGGCCCAGAACGTAATTTCCTTTGTATTTTGGATACCATTAGACTATTTTTAATGAATGTATGTAATATTTCAATAGATATGTCCTGTTTAGTATCCTTGTCGACTAACTAGTTTGGTATATTAAGTTACTTTTCTTAATGTTATGGCTAACAATAGATGACTCTAAGTGTCTCTAATGCGGTCTTGGAGAGGCCACTATAATCTACTATGTATTATACTATCTATTATATAGTTTTATTATATATTATACTATCTATCTATATATTATGTTGTTCGCTGGAGGCTGGAGACAGATTAAGGAGCCAGTGGGATACTTGTGCTCGAGTTAAGGCAAAGTTAGTGCCACTCCTTCGATTGGAGACTGGTTTGACACTCCCTGAAGAGACTGACTCGACATGTGTAGACATAAGTGAGTATTGCAATTCACGTATATAAGAACATAAGCATAATAACATAATACGCACAATAGTATCACAATAATAAGCATAATAAGCACAATAGCATCAGTGTAACAGTACATATGAACATAAGAACATAAGGAAGCTACAAGAGGCCGTGAGATCTATTTACACGTGGTAGTTCCCGTGTATAGTGTAATGAGTGGTGGTGTTATTAGTACAGAAGTCTTGCATTATGTTTTCATGCATATCGTTTGTCTTCATTGCGTGACTCGCGAGCAGCAGGTGGTTCGCTTTCACTCATTTTTTGTGTAAAGGAGTTAATAAGTACTGACACGTTATGTTTTGATACCTAAATGGTAACAGACTATGACATAATTAATGTTTCTACGTCTTATTTCATGGTTTCGTAGTTCGTTGTTCATGCATGCGCTTTTCTAGCTTATAATGAGAGAGAGAGAGAGAGAGAGAGAGAAGAGAAGACGAGAGAGAGAGAGAGAGAGAGAGAGAGAGAATAAAACAAACAAGGTACTTCTGCCTCCCTCGCTGACTCCCCCATCGAGCCTCAACACCTGACCGCCGCAATGCATAGCTTCCTCCGCCAAGCAAGCAACCAGTTCCTTCCCCATACCTAAACATTAAAACCACAATGACTATCACACAAGCAACAGTAATATAAAGACTAATATATAATAACAACTACTATGAATACCAATGGGTCACACGTATATATATAAAAACAATGAGAGCGTCGTCTGAACACTGGTTACGTCATGTTAGCCTATCACCGCGCGCGCAGTCAAGGGGTTAGGTGACGCCGGGGTAAAGTCGCAGCGCTGGAGGGATGAAAGTATTATTTTGTGAGTGTATACGTATCGGTGGATATATTACCCTCGTGTTACAGTGCTCAGTGTCCTTCAATACATCCTGTTCCTGACTATCAAGGGCCGGAGTACGTGGCATCAGCAGGGACTGGCCAGGCAAGGTACGTGTGTTTTGTGGTGGCGTGGTGGTAGCGGGCAGCGAGCGGTGGCAGGCTAACCTCAAATGCAAGAGGTAGTTTTGCAGGACATTACATTATCTGTTTTTGTACCGATGTGTGAAGGAATAGGGCAGTGTTTGCAACTGTGTGCTTAGTAGGAAGGTGTCTGTTAGCTATGGGGGTGGTGGGATGTACAGAGTGAAGGAAGGAAGGAGGAAGTAAAAAGGGCCCGTGGGGAAAAGGAAAGGAAGGGGGTTTTCAGGGGCCCCCCGCCCCCCACCCAGGGAGAACCAGCCCCAGCACTTCCCCCGCCGGCTGTGGGGGTTTGGGAATTCTTGGGGTTTTTTTTTTTTTTAAAACCTTTTTTTTTCTTTTTTCTCAAGTTTGATGGATGTTAATTGATATTGAGGATATTTTTTTTGGTCATTTTGATGCTAAGATACTTTCTCTGCTCGGTATCAATAGAGCAGTGCGTGGGACTACTATTGGTTTGGGTTTATAATGCCCCCCGGGCCCAGGGGGGCACCCCCTCTCATCGCCTCAAAATAAAGGGGTAAAAAAAGCAATTTTTTCCGGGTTTGAGTAAAAGTATGCATTTTACTTTTAATTTCCGGAAGTTATATGTCCACTAAAAGCTGAAGCAGAAATAACAGACCTCCATAAGGTAGTATGTTATTTCTTTTTCTAATATTTCGTTCGGCCTATAGCGCGTGTAGGCAGTGAGCTCCAGGGCAAGGTTTTTCCTTAGAGCTCCAGGGGTGGGATAAGAACATAAGAAAATAAGGAAGCTACAAGAGGCCGCGAGGCCTACACGTGGTAGTTCCTGCTGGGATGGTAGGCCCTGGAGGTTCACTCGAGGGCTGGGGAGGGGGGGGTTTGGCCCCTTTCCCCGTGGGGCGCGGGGAAAAGGTTTTTTATGTGACGCCTTTTGTTTAGAGGTAACCCCAAATAGGGTCCCCCGATGCATCCCCCGTCGAAGGGCAGTTAATAGGCAGCTTTGGGGGGGTTTTTTTTAAGCCACTGGGACGATTGCCAAAATATTTGGCTTTTATGGGAAAATTTAAAACGCGGCACACCGAGCTTGCCACTTCCAGACGCTGACCACTCGGCCGCCGCTCCCACAGTGGTGATTTATGGTTTGTATGGTTTACGTTATAAACGAATATTTACCTTTCGATTTTCGGCCCTTCAAGAGGTTTTAAAAAAAATCATTTATACAAAGTTTGTTTGCATAAAAAAATAGGTATGTGTTTTAATTAGCATTAAAACAAATAAAAAAAGATAGTGTTCTAATGCATATTAAGTTTCAGAAGGTTTTGGGAAAAGGGAAAAAGAGGTTTTAAATACATGGGGCATGTTCAGCAAAAATTTCCCAGCTAGTCAGCTTATCGCGATCAAAGAGGTGACGGGCGAATTGGAAAAATTGAGTATTATTAATTTTTCATTAGTTTTTGATACATTTATAGCTAAAAACCCCTTGGGCTATCTTTTTTATTTCAGGTTTTAGTAAATTTTTATATAAAATCTTAATTAATATATTTTAATAGTCCCCAAAGCCCCCCCTTTTTCCGGGGGGATTTTGGGTAGCTCCTTTCGGGGGGGGCATTAGTGGTGGGCCTTTGGCCCACCAAACCCGAAATCTCCAGAAAAGGCCCCCTTTTAACATTCCCGAAATCACGGAAAGTAGGAAAAATTTTTGTTTCCCCCCCCCATTTATCCCATTAACCCAAACAAAAAACCCCCCCCCTTCACTCACCCATTACCCTTTACCCCCCCCCCCTTTTACTCACCCCTTACCATCACCCCCCCCCCTTTTCCTCACCAACCCCCCAAACATCCCCAACCCTCACCCCCACCCATTTACTCAACCCCTTTACCCACACCCCTTACCCATCACCCCCCCCATTCAATCAAACCCTTAAACCCTCACCCTACATCAAGGTTTCCCTCAATTCCGCAAACCCCCTTTTTTTTTTACAATTTTCGCCCAATAGGCTTTCTAAAAAAAAAAAAAAAATGAGGGGGATAAACTCATTTAAATTTGGGGGTTAAAACCTTCCCCGGTCAACCCGGTTCCAAAAAAAGTGCCAATGAGGGATTGCGCCCCGGGGGGCGGAACCTATACCCGACACCCCACAAAAAAACACACACAAGACAGGGCCCACTTTCCCCTTATATTTTCCCTTTCCCATCAACCCCCCCCCCAAATTTCCCCCACCCCTCACCCCCAAACCCCCCTCACGCCCCCCCCCATTATTTTACCCATCACCCCAAACCCCTTACCCCTCAAACCCCCCCCCATTCATCACCCATTTCCCATTTACCCCACATCAAAAGGGTTTTCCCCAATTCTCGCAACCCCCTTTTTTTTCCCCAATTATCGCAAAGGTGCTAAAAAAAAAAAAAAAAAAAAAAATCGGTCATCTCATAATTGGGCTTTTAAAAACCTTTCCCCCGGTCAACCCCGGGTTTCCCAAAAAAGTGCCAATGAGTTGGGTTTTCGCCACGGGGGGCAGAAACCCATTTCCCGACATACACACACAAAACCAAAACCCCCCCCCCCAAAAAACCCCCCACACACACGAGGGCAGACAGACAGACAGACAGACAGACGGGCAGAGAACACACTTTTGATTATATTTTTATAGATTTCCCATCACCCCCCCCCTATTCCCTACCCATCACCCCATCCCCCCCCAACCCCCTCACCCCCACCCATTTCCCCTCACCCCTCACCCCACCCCCATTACCCATCCCCCCCCACCCATTTACTAACCCCCTTAAACCCCTCAAAACCCCCCCATTTTAATACCATTTACCCATCACCCTACATCCCAAAGGGGTTTCCCCAAAATTTTCGCAACCTACTTTTGTTTTCACAATTTCGCTAATTTGGCTGCAAAAAAAAAAAAAAGAAAAAAAAGTGATCGGATATCTCATAAGGGGGGTTAGACCTTTGAGGTTTTTTTGGCCCGGGGGGCGGAACCATTTCCACACACACACAAACACACACACACCAGACAGGGCAGAAGACAGGGAAGGGGCAGAAAAGCCACACTTTTGCTTAATTTTTATAGATATATTTATAAAATAGTTAAAAATATTATATATATAGGGTTAAAAGATAATAATATATAGTTAAAATATATATTTGTTATTTTAGTTTTATATATTTTAGTTTATTTATTTCTAGCCCCAAAGCCCCCCCTCCGGGCGGACTTTTTGGCTTTGCTCCTGGGAGGGTTTTTGGGGGGCCTTTGGCCCACCACCTGTGGTTTTTTGGGGGGCCTTCGGGCCCCCCAAACAACAGGGCTTTCCAGGGTAACCCCCCTTTTAACTTTCCTGAAATCCCTGGGTGAGAAAATTTTGATTCCCCCCCCCCATTAAATCACCCCTTAAACCCTCACCCCCACCCCCTTCACTCACCCCTTACCCCTCAACCCCCCCCCCATTCACTCCCCATTACCCCCTAAACCCCCACCCATTCACCCCACCAATTTCCCCTCCCCCCCCCACCTATTTCCCCCCCCCATCAACCCCTCACCCCCAAACCCCTCACCCCCCACCCCTTAAATCACCCATACCCCCCCCATTACCCAAACACCCCACCCCCTTCACTCCCCCATTACCCACACCCTTTCATCAAGGTTTCCTCAATTCTGCAACCCACTTTTTTTTACAATTTTTCGTAAAAGGCTGCTAAAAAAAAAAAAAAAGGGTCGGATCAAAAAAAACCCCATAAAATTTGGGCTTTTAAAAACCTTTCCCCGGGGAACCCCGGGTTTCCCAAAAAAGTCCAAAATGGGGGTGATTTTCGCCACGGGGGGCGGAAACCCATACCAGGGCACACACACCAACACACACAAACACACACACAAACACACACCACAAAACACACACAAACACAGACAAAACAGGGCAGACACATTTCGTTATATTTACCATTACCCATCACCCCCCACCTATTCCCTCAACCCCTCACCCATCACCCCCAACCCCCTCACCCCCCCCCATTCACTCACCCATAACCCCCCAAACCCCTTACCCACACAACCCCCCATTTACTCAACCCCTTTCCCCTCACCCTACATCAAGGTTTCCCCAATTCTCGCAAAACCCAATTTTTTTTTCCTTTACAAAAATCGTATAGGCTGCTTTAAAAAAAAAAAAAAAAAAAAAAAGTCGAAAACAAACTCATTAAGGGGGGCTTTTGACCTTCCCCTGGTCAACCCCCCCTTCCCAAAAATGGCCCTATGAGGTGATTGGCCCCGGGGGGCGGAAACCCATACCCCACCACACACACACACCCGACAAAAGAAAAGACAGACAGACAGACACACTTTTGCTTTATTTATAGAAAATTTTATATATAATATAGTTATATATATATTGGTTTTAAGTTATATATGTATTTTTATATTTTATATATATTTTTATATTTATATAAAATTTTTAATTTTTAAATATATATAAAATTAATATATATTATATATAAAATTTTTTATAATTTTAATTATATATATAATATATTAATATAATATATATTAAAATTTATATATATTTTTTTTTTATAATATATTTTATTTTTTATATATTCATAGACCCCATAACTATTTTCAGGGCTATTTATATATTATATATATATATATATAATTAAATATATATTATTTTATTAATATATATAAATATATATTATAAATATATATATATTTATTTATATAAATTTATTATATATATATATTATTATATAATATATAGATTTTATATAAATTTATTAAATTTTTATAAAATATAAAAATAATATATATAATATTAAAATATATATATATATATATTTATATATAATATTACCTAATATTTATATAATATATTACCCCTTTTATTTTATATACCTATAATACTATATATTATATATATATATATTTTATTATTATTATATATATTATATAATTATATACCCCCAAAAAATTTTATATACCCAAATAATATATTACCCCAAATATTTAAAATATATATTAAAATTTTAATATATTTTATTTTATTTTATATTAATATATATATATATTAAAATATATATATAGTGTATTTTATTTAATATTATAAAATATAAAGGGAAAAGAAAGTCAAAAACACACAAAGGGAATGTGAAAGGGCTGGCTTTCCCGATGCAAAAGTGAAAAGGGAAAAGGCACAAAAAAATATTAAGTAAACAAAAACCCCTCAGCGTTCCGGTGGGGAGTGCATTCGATAAGTCGACGGCATTGCACAAGGGAAATTACGCTAAGCGTTTGATGTTTAAAGGGAAATTCTTTTTTTAAACGATTTTTGGGGAGTCATTTTTCTTGGGTATATATCCCCGAAGGGCTTATTTACTCTCCCCTAATGTTTGTTTCTCAAGGGGTGGGCGTCCTTAAAATAGGGAAAGGCAGTCTAAAGTTTTTTTAAAACCAAATGGAAAGCTAACTTTACCACAATTTCAAATGCCAAAAAAATTTTTGCATTTTCGGAATTTTTTATGGAGCACATGAAAATCAGCCACCTCAGTTTTATTCACAATTTGGGATAGACCAAATAAATCCATATTTACCAATAATATCCTGAAACCCCATTTGGGGGGGGACGCCCCTCCCCGATCCCCCCCCGTTTTGTTCCCTAACTTAACCCGGACATTGGGTTACGTAAAACCTTTAAATAAAAAGGGGAAAAGGGGTTATTAAAACCCCTTTTCGCCCCCATGGGAAAATGGTCACTCGAGAGGGGTAGGGCCCGGGGGGAGGATTTCATTTTTGGGTCCCTTTATTTTTCGGGGATTTAAGGGAAAAAATTTTTGATAATGTTTTTTAAAATTTTGGTTTTTAGTCGTCGTGATAGCAGTGATTTTAACAGTACCACTTTTATCGCAATGCTCACTGAGTAGATAAAAAACGAACAGAAAATAAAATGCCATCAGAAGGAAAGTTATAAAGAGATAGCAAGAGAGAAGGAAAAAGACAGAAAGAAAAATAACGGGAAAAGGGTCTTCTGAACGACCCCAAAAAATTGTCTGACAGGAAAAGGGTTTAGGGCACGGACCCCTGGGCAACCCCTCTCTTTTCCTCTCTCTATCTTTTTCTTTTCTCTCCCTTCCCTTCCCTTTTCCTTCCCCCTTTTCTCTTCCCCCCTTCCCCCCTCTTCCCTCTTTTCTTCTTCCCCCTTCCCCTTCCCAGGTTTTTTCCCCCTTTCTTTGTAAGGGCGCCCAAAGCCGCCCTCCCGGGCGGGCTTTTGAAAAAGCCCCCCTTTCGGGAGGGGCGCCCCCCCCCCATTTTGGGGGGCCCCCCTTCGGCCCACCCGACACAGGGCCCCCTTTCCCCAGATAGCCCCTTTTAAAATTTCCTGGGAAATTTATGGATGTAGAAAGGTTGTATTCCCCCCCCACCCCCATTCACCCACCTACCCATTCAACCCCCAACCCCCAAAAATTCCCCCTCACCCCATACCCCATCCCCCCCCCCACCCCATTCACCCTCCCCATTACCCAATTTACCACACCCCTTCAACCCTTCCCACCCCATTAAACCCCTCACCCCCCCTATTCCCCCACCCCTTTACCCCCCAAACCCCTCACCCCCACCCATTCCCCTCACCCCCTTACCCCTCACCCCCCCCATTTACTCACCCAATTTCCCACAACCCCCACCTCCCAAAAATTTCCCCAATTTTTCGCAACCCACTTTTTTTTCCAAAAATTCCCCCGGGAAAGGCTGTAAAAAAAAAAAATAAAAAAATAAAAAGTGATGGATTTATTCAAAATGAGCTTAAAATTTTCCCCCCTTTGGTTTGACCCCGGGTTCCCCCAAAAATGTGCCCCTATGATGGGGTTTAGGCACTGGGGGGGGGCACCTATTTGCGGGAACCCCAAAAGAAACACTTTCGCTTTATATTATTTTAGGGTACTTTGTTTTAAATTTGTTTTGATTTATTTTCAAGGAGTCATTTGGAAGTACTTTGGGTAATAAAATAGTTTTCCGAAAAAAATGATGATTCAATTAAAAAGAGATTTTTTCTTTTTCATTTTCGTAAACTTTACTTCCCCCCAAACAAAACACAAAAATTCACATCTATCGGTCCCCCCTCTAAAAACTTTTCTATCTATCTATTCAGTCTTGTACGACCACCTGAAAAGGGGCCCCAAAAAAACCCTTTTTTAATTTCGGTATTTTTCAAAAATGATCTGAAAAATTCGCTCTCTCTCCTCTTTTCTCTCTCTCTCTCTCTTCCTCTCCTCTCTTTTCTCTCTCTCCTTTTCTCTCTCTCTCTCTTTCTTCTCTCTCTCTCAATGAGGGACTGAATAGGATCCACAGTCTGTCCACAGCGCCAGGCAGTCCGCTAAGTTCTGTCGCCTTAACGAGTCTGTGCCTCTTGGAAACAGGTATTCATTCAGTCTTACACACGTACCATGTTGCCTCCCATTTCCACTCTGCCTGATTTCACAAGATCACGAATTCCGTCCCTGATGCGAATACTGTCTCGCCAAGGGCTGGCGGCGTGTCATTTCCAAGCTTGCAATTGTGTCATTTTCTGCAGCGTCTGGCACGGAATGAATCTGATTTTATTTCTGCAATCGGCCATCGGGAATTGCAGTAGTGGTAATGTTGTAGAGTCACTGAAGGATATTTTGTTATATAGAAAGTTTTAATATTGTGGTCATTTAAAACTTATTTGTAAACATTATTGATTCTACCTCTTACTGTCTTTTTTTATATTGTTTTGTTACCTTTTAATTTTTTCTTTTTATTATATATCTATCTATCTCTAATTTTTTTACATAAATGCCTATAGCGCCTGTAGGCAGCGACCCAGGGCTCGGATGGTAGGCCCTGGAGGTTCACTTGAGGGTTGTGATGGTTGGTCCTCGCCCGTGGTGGCGCAGGCAGGATTTTTATAGTGACGCCTGTGATTAGAGGCTCATGCCGCCCCCCTGTGTCCTCCGATGCACTCACCATCGAAGATAGAGTTGATGGGCAGCATGTGGGTGTTCTTAGGCCACTCGACGGTGCAGGTAGATTTTAAGTAGATATATGGTTTTCACTCAGGATCGAACTCGGGTCACCGAGAACGCCACTCGGAGATGCTAACCACTCTGCTACCGCCTCCCGACGGGGAGGCGAAGATAGTGACTAAATGTCTTTTTTTATGCCCATGACTTATCATATTTGCACCTTCTCACGTGTCATGGAGACTCAAAAATTGAAATATCATACATACACATCCCTAAAATATATAAAATACGAGCAAAAACATGAAAAAAAACTGGCGAGGTAACGCGATCGTCTGAAAAGTTGCTAAAGATTCATGGCATTGATTTGCTGCGTGCTTTTTTCCCGCTGTGCCGCCTTCGTGTTGCCTTCGTGTCGCCTTATTCACACTCCATGATGCTCCAGGGAGAGGGTTTAGAGTGCCGGTAATTTCCAGAAGCGTGAGAATGGATGGACGACAGGAACGCGCCAAGTATAGAACGAGTATAGAATCGACATTCATGATTAATACTTACGTTAGGGCTCGAAGGTGTATTCTGAGAGTGAAATAACAGAGAGAGAGAGAGAGAGAGAGAGAGAGAGAGAGAGAGAGAGAGAGAGAGAGAGAGAGAGAGAGAGAGAGAGAGAGAGAGAGAGAGAGAGAGAGAGAGAGAGAGAGGGTTAGGTCCATGCATTATCGCTTCTTCCTTCCACTCAGTTTTTATATTTTTTTTATAGCGAAATAACAAAGAGTGAGGAAGAGAGAGAGAAAGCGAGGAAGAGAAAGAGGGACAGAGAGAAAGAGAGAGTGGGGTAGGTCATGGATTATCGCTTCTTCCGTCCACCACATTGTTTTTATTTTCTTTACTTTTAGTGCAGGAAGCCGATAAATTAGATGCGTGAGAAAGAAATGTCCGTCTGTCTGTGTGTCTTATAAGAAATCAATATAGCAGTGACATTTTATATTGTTTTGTCTTGTGTGTTCAGGCGACCATAACGATACGTCAGTTGTTTGAAGAAGTAATAATGCTTTGTCAGAATGTGAAATTGTAATACAGAAAGTGATACAAAATAATACTTTTCTTGTATTTTACATTGAGAGATTTACGTCAAAATTTTTGTCCACCAACAGAAGGGTCAGAAATAAACCTCATCGTAAATAATGCTCTCTCTCTCTCTCTCTCTCTTCTCTCTCAATCTCTCTCTCTCTACGTCTCTCTCTCTCTCATCTCCTCTCTCTCTCTCTCTCTCTCTCTCTCTCTCTCTCTCTCTCTCTCTCGTCTTCTCTCTCTCTTCTCTCAGCTTTTCCTTCTTTCTCTCCTCTCTCTTCTCTCTCATCCTCTCATCTTCTCTCACCTCTCTATTCCGCTTTCTTCACTCTCTCTCTCTCTCCTTTTCCTCTTTCTTCTCTCTCTTCTCTTCTCTCCTCTTCTCTCTCTCTCTCTCTCTCTCTCTCTCTCTCTCTCTCTATGCTCCTCTCCCCTATCTCTTTCTAATGTCTTCTTCCTCATCATCGTTTTACTTAAATTTATCAGTTTTATTTATTTTAGCATTAAATTACATAATACTGATTTAAGTGATGCATATCAAATCAAAACCTTTCAGTGAGATACCTAGGCACCGAGAGAGAGAGAGAGAGAGAGAGAGAGAGAGAGAGAGAGAGAGAGAGAGAGAGAGAGAGAGAGAGAGAGAGAGAGAGAGAGAGAGAGAGAGAGAGTAAAGTAAAGTAAAGTAAAGTAAAGTAAAGCAGAGTCGAAAAGTTTGCACAGGAGGGAGGGGAAGAGAAGGCAGTATTTGAAGTGAGGTTGATGGGACAGGTTTACTCGTAGAAGGCAACATGGGAACGTAAAGTTAAAGGATGGGACAAGAATAGATAGATAGACGAAGAAAGAGGAAGGAAAAGGGAAGAGGAGGAGGACGGGATAGATAGATGAAGAAAGAGGGAGGAAAATGGAAGAGGAGGAAAAAGGAATAGGTAGACGAAGAGAGAAGTAAGCAAATGGATGTCAGGATTTTATATACCTATTTATCTTTATATATTTAGTGAAAGTTACAAAGGAGGTAGACAAATGGTTAAAAGATTACGAAAAGCTTAAAGAAAGATCCAGTGAAGAGATAGATAAAGAGAGAGAGAGAGAGAGAGAGAGAGAGAGAGAGAGAGAGAGAGAGAGAGAGAGAGAGAGAGAGAGAGAGAGAGAGAGAGAGAGAGAGAGAGAGAGAGAGAGAGAGAGAGAGAGAGAGAGAGAGAGAGAGAGAGAGAGCAGCGTTCCTCCAACCACTAGCTTCTCTTCACCTCCTGTCCTTTCAATCCATATGTCCTCCTCCTCTTTTTCTTCTTTAAATTCCTCCATAATCAAAAGAAAAAATGAGCCAGTAGAGAGAGAGGAGAGAGAGAGAGAGAGAGAGAGAGAGAGAGAGAGAGAGAGAGAGAGAGAGAGAGAGAGAGAGAGAGAGAGAAGAGAGAGAGAGAGAGAGAGAGAGAGGAGAGAGAGAGAGAGAGAGAGAGAGAGAGAGAGAGAGAGAAGAGAGAGAGAGAGAGAGAGAGAGAGAGAGAGAGAGTACCATAAGTAACAAAACACACTAGCAAAGTAACCGTTATTTGTTGAGGTCCTTTAGTCAGTCGTGAGTTGGTGAAGAACAGAGTACAGACAAAAGCTTCGTGTGTTTGGGAAACTTGAAGGGAAGTGGCATCAAGAAAACACAACTTCAACCCATATCTATTGAAGTTAGAAAAAAAGTAGTTGTGCCTTTGAAGTATTCCATCCGTCTCTTATCAACCCACTCCTTCCCCTCTTATCGTGGTCACTCCTTATCCTTATCAGTAACTCCCTTCTTTATCAGTAACGCAGCCTGGATCGCCCTCCCTCAATACACTGCTGCTGCGTTTTTTTTTTTTTTTTTTTTTTTTTTTTTTTTTTTTTGGATTTTTGTAATTTTTTTTAGTTTATTTAAATTTTAGTTTTTTTGTTTTTTTCATTTTTTTTTTTAGGTTTTGGGGTTTTATCATTTTTTTTATAGGTTTTTGTTTTTTTTTTTTTTTTTTTAGTTTTTTTTTTTTTCATTGATTAAAGGAATCGTTTGTTTTTGGAATGTTTTTAACATCTAAGAAAAAAGTGATATCCAAAATATACAATAATGAACGTTTGCCTTTTTTGAGTCTTATCATTGAGGAAGAGAAATGTTTTTGAGATCGAGAAAAAAACATATTTCAATCTAAGAACTATGAACTTTATCTTAAAAAAACCTAGAATAACAGTAACAATAGACGTAATAACTACAGTTCAACCATCAACAACAACAACAGCAATACTAACACTAGTAATAACTCTTGAATCACGACAATAACCAGTATTTTGCACTGAATGATATATCTACAAAAAGCACAAACAACAGTAACAATAGATGTAATAACTACAGTCTACAACTATCTTCAACAACAACACTAATAACACTAATAATAACACTAGAATCGCCAAAATAACAGTCAGTATTTTTGCACTGAATAATATATCTACAAAAAGTATAAATAATAGTAACAATAGAGGTAATAACTAGTCTACAACCATCAACAACAACAACAACAATAACAATAATAATAACACTAGAATCAATAAAATATCAATCAGTATTTTTGCAATGAATAATAAACGAGAATCCTGTGATATATGAATGATGTATATAATGAAATATCAAATAAACTTGGCATTGATTCCTATTCCTGGGCCTTACGTTGTACGCAGAATCAATACGCAAGTTGTTTTTATGATCATTGATATTCCTGGCGCGCTGTTTACCATCCATCACTCCTGCAGCATTAAGTGTACAGCGAAACTCTATTAACTAACCCCTTCACGCCCAAATCTTTCCTTTGTTCCTATAATAAATCGTCTGTTGTTAGCCATAAAATTACAAAAAGTAACTGTATATATCAAATTAGCTAGTGGACAAGGATACTAAACAGGTCATATCTATAAAAATTTTGCTTATATTAACAAAAAATCGTCTAATGGTGGTCAAATTATAATGGAAATTACGTTCTGGGTCTCAAGGGGTTAAAGGGAAATCAGAAGTGGAAAGGGTTGGCGGGATTATGGGTACTTTATGATGACATTTTTTATAATATGGATTACATTTATACTATTTTATACTTATGATTACATTTTAGGTAAAAGCCAAGATGCAGAAATACAGCGCATAAATTAGGAGCTGGCAAACATACATTCCAAGTTTAAGGGTGACAAGACACTGGTTGAAAAAGTGAAATGAAAGACTGAACCCAAAAAAGAAATATGTTAGCTGCTCTTCATTTTCCTACTTGGCCATGACATCGACTTTGGTCACACGGAAGCTGTCAATCTCCTGTCTTCCAACGAATATACATAACAGATTGTACACACTCAGAAATGAGGGGTATATTAAGGGTAGAATTGTTACATCGCACCATCACTACCCTTTTTATACCCTATGTCCAGGCTGGAGGGTAGATGCTGCCGATTATACCCTTCATCTACCCTTTATCTACTCTTTTTAGACGAGAGGGTTGAGAAAGGGTATATTTGGGGTTGGAAAAGGGTATATTTAGGGTTGCAAAAGGGTATATTTGTAAGAGTAGAAAAAGGGTAGCAGTATTTCATCACTACAAACACCCTTTTTCTACCCTTTTCCTACCCTTCTTTTCTAAGAGTGTAAGTGCTAACACCATATACATATCCTCAGTGTTATTGTTGATTGAAAAACAAATAAAACATCATGTCAGCAATTTGATATGTGCATGAACATATTAAGGCACGTTTTTAGTTATGTATTGAATTGTTATGTAAAGTATGTAAAGTATGTTATGTGTATATTGAATTATGTTACAGTACTAGTAAGTTTAGTATTCTTGAATATATCACACATGACTTCTTAGGTAATTGGCACATCTATCTTCTTCATCTAATCTAATCTAACATCTAACATTTCTTCATCCTCAGGGCTATCTGTTCATCTCGGTTCTTGCTAACACAAGCAGTGACCTTAAAGGGATTGTGCAAAGCCTTAAGAAAGCCTTGAGTTCGTGTAATCCTGTCCACGTCAATCAGTGTATTGCAAACATTGGATCCAAGGATATGGCTGATGCTTCTGGCAACGACATTCAAACACTTCTTTCTCAAGGTAAGCTTTATTATTTGCTTTACAGGAACTACAACATGTAGGTCTCCCGGCCTCTTGTAGCTTCCTTATGTACTGTTACACTGATGCTATTGTCGTTTTTGATTTTGCTACAGTTGTTTGGTTGTGATGATGATGAAGGTTTTGGGGTTGTTGGTAAAGATAATTTTGATGTAGGTAGTGGGAAAATTAATGCGGTAGTTATTACTGTTGTTGTTGTTGTAGTGATGGTGGTGGTAGGAGTATTATTGTTGTCCCTTATAATGTTAGTATTGTATGATTACGTAAAGGTGTGTGTGTGTGTGTGTGTGTGTGTGCGTGTGTGTACGTGTGTGTGTGTGTGTGTGTGTACGTGTGTGGTGTGTGTTGTGTGTGTGTGTGTGTGTGTGTGTGTGTGTGTGTGTGTGTGTGTGTGTGTGTGTGTGTGTTGTGTGTGTGTGTGTGTGTGTGTGTGTGTGTGTGTGTGTGTGTGTTCATACTAGTATTACGTGCGATGGATGCACTCGGGTGTCTGATATTGGCAGAATTTTGTAGGTTATGAACACAGCAAGAAATATTCACCTGATTAGTAAGATTAAAGAGAGAGAGAGAGAGAGAGAGAGAGAGAGAGAGAGAGAGAGAGAGAGAGAGAGAGAGAGAGAGAGAGAGAGAGAGAGAGAGAGAGAGAGAGAGAGAGAGAGAGAGAGTACACACACACACACACACACACACACACACACACACACACACTGCCCGTGTAATACAGAGGTAAATACTGTTTGTGTCATTTGTTGCGCGCAGGTTCGAGTCTCGCTCACGGCTCGATATCTTTCCCTAGAGCTTTACCCACAGATCGGCCTCTATGAGCTGAGCTGTATAAGGTCTTTAAGGAAGGTAACAGCTGGCGGTCGTGTGTCCAGCGTGTGATCAAGGCCGTAGGTAAATTACACACAAGGATGTTCAGTTGAAAAGAAAATAGAAAACATAAATTCGAGGAAAGTGTCATAAGATGGAGAGTTGGAGGAGGGTGTGATGCAAGGAAAGGTCATACAGTAAACACACTTAGGAGGCATTCAGTTGTACCTTTAATTGGTAGGTCTTTCACGAGGCTCAAGATATTCAAAGGTCTAAACATTAAAAAGGTATGAAATATAAAGAATGAAAGTGGAATGTGGGTTTACCTAATTTGTGCCGCCTTGTGTTACTCTTAGTTGCAATGGCCTGCCTTCACATCTCCTTCTCACAGTTGCGTGTTAGGATTCTAGGTTGTTCTCCTTCTCACAGTTACGTGTTAGGATTCTAGGTTGTTCTCCTTCTCACAGTTACGTGTTAGGATTCTAGGTTGTTCTCCTTCTCACAGTTGCGTGTTAGGATTCTAGGTTGTTCTCCTTCTCACAGTTACGTGTTAGGATTCTAGGTTGTTCTCCTTCTCACAGTTACGTGTTAGGATTCTAGGTTGTTCTCCTTCTCACAGTTGCGTGTTAGGATTCTAGGTTGTTCTCCTTCTCACAGTTACGTGTTAGGATTCTAGGTTGTTCTCCTTCTCACAGTTACGTGTTAGGATTCTAGGTTGTTATCCTTCTCACAGTTACGTGTTAGGATTCTAGGTTGTTCTCCTTCTCACAGTTGCGTGTTAGGATTCTAGGTTGTTCTCCTTCTCACAGTTGCGTGTTAGGATTCTAGGTTGTTCTCCTTCTCACAGTTACGTGTTAGGATTCTAGGGTATTCTCCTTCTCACAGTTACGTGTTAGGATTCTAGGGTGTTCTCCTTCTCACAGTTACGTGTTAGGATTCTAGGGTGTTCTCCTTCTCACAGTTACGTGTTAGGATTCCATGGTTTTCTTTTTGCTTGAAATTGAATTAATCCCTTCAAGCCCGGATTTTTCCTTTGCTATATGAAATCGTATGTTGTTAGCCATAAAACTACGAAAAAGTAACTAAATAAACCAAATTAGCTAATGGACAAGGATATGAAACAGGTCATATGTATAAAATATTGCTTATATTCTCTATAAAAATCGTCTAATGGCAGCCAAATTACAATGTAAATTACGTTCTGGGTCTCAAGGGGTTAATGGAAAATGTTAGTAATTATTTTGATCTCCTCTCGCTTTCCAGTACGTCATTGATATTCCAATCCTTCTCTCACGCTGTTATTGTGACCTCTAGCATTACACAACTATCTGCCTTGTTTATGGTATTATCTGAATTAAAGGCATGCACATTACTTCTTGGGCATTCTTCTTCTTCTTGAACAACTTTTTAGACTACGCTTTACTGAAAAATAGTGTTACAAAGAATACGTGGCAAATATGACAACGGGTCCTGGTACACGAAAAGAGAAAATAAAAACTGATGGTCCGCCGCACACACAGTTCGAGAGGCGCTGCGCTGCTCTGTATATTTCTGCATTTTTTCCTCTCAGTTATGCTCCCCAGAGACGTCCCCCCCCCCCGTCCCTCCATCACTGTATTACCTCCCCCAATCCGCCAAGCCCCCCCCCCCACCACACATATCAGACATAGAGGCGGTGTGACTGACCTCTGAAAGTGAAATCTGAATAAAAGCGAAACTCTAAAAGTTACAGAAATGTTTTTTATGCCCAATGGTACTCAGTGTAATCTTTTGTATATGATGATAATGCGATGTAAGGGATTAATTAATAGTGTTAATAGTGCAGTACAGTGAGAAAAGAAGCTTAGACTCATGCAAATACAATAAAACAATAACAACGCAGACCTTGTTGCTCTCTCCTTGATGAGTAATTCACTAATTGCCTGGGAATTTGTGGAGCTGTAGCGAACTATAAAGTCTACCTTGAATTGACCTTGCATCAAAATAGACATAACCATAAAGAGTAACACATAACACTACATAGATAATAATAACATACATAACAATACATAGATAATAATAACATACATAACAATACATAAATAATAATAATAACATACATAACAATATAGAGTTGATATATTTTAATAATTGAGACTGGCCTAGGTTTATAAGGACAAAATATAAAGCTCACTTGATATTGTAAGCTCTCAAAAGCAAATAATGAGGGACATTTAACCCCTTTACGCCCAGATCTTTCCTTTGCTATAAAGAATCGTTTGTTTTCGACCCATAAAATCACGAAAAGTAACTGAATATACCAAATTTGTTAGTCGACAAGGATACTGAACAGGTCATATCTATAAAATATTGCTTATATTCACTAAAACGCGTCTAATGGCACCCAAATTACAATGGAAACTAATGAGTCTGGGTCTCAAGGGGTTAAAAGCAAATAATGAGAGACATTTAAAGACTAGCTAATTCAGTACGGGAGATACTTTGATGCTTGTCTTTCAACAGAATCTAAGTCAAAGGTAAGGTTAAAAAAACTGCACCAGGAAGTGAGTCTCAGAGAATTACCAGAGTTTATTGATTTGAACTACTGCAACAACACAAAGGGTAGAGACACTTGCAATTATAATGATAACCTTAACGTGCATTATAGATCTGACTATCGCTACAAAAGATAAATCAATACCTTTTACAAGACTATTTGATTTAATCCCTTCACGCCCAGGTCTTTCTATTGCTATATGAACTCGTCTGTTATTAGCCATATAAGTACGAAAAAGTAACTAAATAAACCCAATTAGCTAATGGACAAGGATACTAAACAGGTCATATCTATATAATATTGCTTATTTTCATTAAAATCGTCGAAGGGGGGCTATATTACAATTGAAATTACGTTCTGGGCCTCAAGGGGTTAATGGACTACTGCATGACAGACTTCTTCTTGTGACCTATGACGCTTAGTATCGATTCATAGGTCCTCTTCAACTTCGTCTCCTTAGTAAACAATCTTTGCAAGTAAATAAACAAAAACTGAACGATGAGTGTGTAGCGAAGAGCTTTACGCAATAATCAAACAGGCAGGAGCGAAGTACGTAAGGCGTCGTAACAGTACGTAAACGAAGTAACTACAGCGTTGAAGCCGTTTCCGTTTGGTCGCCAGGTTCACATTCTCGTCTTCTTCGTCAATTTCTCTCATCGCCATTATCGCCAATATAATCTGAGGAAACTCCATCTATATTGTGCAAAAATGCGCTAAATTACGGTACCCGATAGGCGCTTATGCCTTGGAATGAGCGAGGTAATGTGATCAACCGCGCGGGAGTCTATTATCGCCGCGAGTATTGCCCCCCAGTTTGAGTTTGACGAAATGTATGCAAAAGAAAAAACGACGTAGAAGAAAATATGTTGTGATGAAGGGGGTGATAAAGGGAGTGCGATTGGTTCAGCGTCACGAACCCTTCAGCCAATCAGCGACAACCTCTCTGGATTCACTCGTATAGCGTTTTCAGACTTTACATATGTAGGCAAAAGGCTGATGTGTTAATGTCCAGCGTGTTGGAATCCCTATATACGTTACCTTTATCTTCTAAATACCTCGTTAGACGCCTGGAATTGGTGGAGGCGAGTTAGGAATGGGAGGTGTGTGTGTGTGTGTATGTGTGAGGGTGGGTAAGGGTGTAGGGGCAGTGCACGTAAGAGCTCTACACACCTGGAGGCAGCACGCGATTGGTTAAGATGGATGATGCCCAGGACTCAGTGAACCAATCGATGGCGAGAACGGGACCTCACCTGACACTGTGACGTAACCTGCCCCATAATCAACTCTGCTTAAGCTGGCATTTATAGGTGCGGGGACGATTTACTGGCACATGAAAGCTCCCTGCCCAGCCTTCTCTCTCCCCCTCTCGCGCTCTCTCTTTCTCCCTCTTTCCCTCTTTCGCCACAACTACCAAACAATCATGTAGGGCGGGGTAGGCAGCTCGGGGGCAGGTGAGTGGCGGGGTGCTCTGACTAAGCTTCGGAGGCGCTCAGGCTGCCAGTGCTGTCTGCCTACCGGTGAGGGGAGGACACGTATCGCCGCTCTCCTCAGGATCGCTTTTCGTTACCTCACTCTCTTCGCCCCTCACCACCCCACGACGCGCCTCCTACTACTGTGCCACCAAGTACATAGAAGTGTTTATCAGCAAGTGTTGACGGGTCCTAGTGAAACGTCGTGACTCGTGACTAGAACAAACTTTATCCCACGTCTTTATATATACTGCCTCTTTTTTTTTTCTTTTTCTCGTGTGTGTCGTCTCCCTGTGTGTCTGTTCCGGTTGTGTACATGTCCCGCATGATCAAGGTGTCAAGTAGAGTGCCAAGGACCCGGCTGTGAGTGTGACCCCAAATCACTCGAGGCAGGAGGAGGTGAAACTCGTGCGTGTGAGTGTGAAAAACTGAAAAGTCTAGTGAACTAGTGAGCCAGCGAGCCAGCGTGAGGCGAGACCAACCAAGCTATATAATCCTGCTTCACTGGACACTCCTTCACCCTTAGCCACTAGGACCGTGTGTGCATTTGGAGAGCAGTGAGAGGAAACTAGTTAAATCCTATGCCGCCTCCGCCCTTCTTTCACGCCGGGCCACTCCATATTTTGTGAATGGAACGCCTAACGCTGCTTTTTTGTCATTCGTAGACCGTCACTTGAGTGCTTGGAACGCCTCTCCGGAGTGACTGTGCGCATCTGTTCTCTCTGTACATCTGTTCTGCCTCGAAACTAGGCTCCTAACGTGACTGAAAGTACCTAAGCGAATTAGTGTGGTCGTAACAATAGTATTTGAAGAGCAACAAACTATTACTGCATAGAAAAAAAAGAAGCATAGAAACTGTACATGTGTTGATCATTAACCTGACATCGATGTCTTGATATAGTCATGAGTGGAAACATGAGTGTTGTCATGTGGGATTAGTTATCGAAGCGTGACTACTACTACTACTACTACTACTACTACTACTGGTTACTGGTAATACTACGGTTACTGCTACTACTGCTACTGCTACTCTACTGTCAATTCCGTAGCTACCAAATCATTAATAGCAGTATTGTTGCCGTAAGAATACTTTCGAGGGCGTGAGTGAACGGCCACAAAGCTCACTCGGATGTATCTTTAAAGTCACCTGGGCCATCCTCAGTGCCCCCAGGTGAAGGTGGTTAAAGTGACCTATTTCAGGAGCAACCCAACCCTCTCACCCTGACCTGCCACCGCCTGTCACTGCCTGAACTCGAGGTAACCTGAGAATATCGCTGGAAACGCTCTAACGTGGAAAGAAAATACATTTGTTGTCAGACATTGGTTGCATTCATGTGTCGCTCTTACACCGCTGGGATGAGGAGCGCCTGGCAGGGTGTGTGAAGGAGGTAGGAACAGGCTTTCAAGTGCTCCCTGCCTCCCTGCCTCCCTGCCAACACCATGAAGAGCCTCACCCGCCTACCTCCCTGCCTCTACCTCCTCTGCCTCCCTGCCGCCCTGCTACTACTCTTCCTCTGTTCGCACGCCTCCGCTGCTTACACCTTCGAGAGCTCAGGTAAGAGGCGGCCTCCAGCACACCGTAACAGCAACTTTTCCGCTTTTATATTGTGGATCAAATGGGTTCGAAGATGTGTGTCGAGGGAGAGGAAATGCTCGCTGTGTATTTTCGGTGCGTTTTCTGAATGTTCTGTTTTTTTTTATTTGTGTGTGTCTGCTTGTGTGGGTGTCTGTCTGTGTGTGTGTATGTGTGTGTGTGTGTGTGTGTGTGTATATAGCTTTGAAATTACTGATGAATGAGTTTTTGTGGCTTTTTTACAAGAAAGTTTTAGTTGTATGTGAAACTACAAGTACGAGAAAAATATATTAGTTAACTGGAGGAGCGTAAATTCTATTGACGTATTTTTAATTATAAAAAGATGGTGTGTTAAGGCATGTGTGATGGTATATGTTTGTTTGTTTGCTCTCTTAAAAATCCGATAAGTCATACAAAGGGTACAGTTGATTATGCTACTGTAAATGTTTTCAGTCCCAATAGAATCAAGATATTTTATTCATAGACTTCCGTTATCAGACTTAATATAATCAAGGTATTTTATTCATAGTTACGTAGAGCTCATACAGTTTGTTATATCTTTGAGAAGTGAGGTAGTGATGACATTTCCTTTAGTAGTAATGTATTCTCTTTGTTCCTGAGAGAAATTTTGATGTGTATTCCGGAAGTACGATTTCAAATGAAGATACTAAGTTATCAAAAGGATAATAAAACATTAACCGAAAATTGACCCAAAAAACAAACTGAAACAGGGAAGTAGAGGTAATAACGGAAACTTGAGTAAAGGAAGAAAGGAAGTAAAAAAATAAAGATGCCCGATATGTTTGATGAGTTGTTTGATAGTTTAGGTTGACAAAAAAAAGAAAAAAAATGAATTTGGGAAGTATAAGTAATGAATGGAAGTAAAGGAAGAAAGAAAGTAAAGACAAAGTAAAGCTTCCTTCCGTCAATAACACTATATTCGCCACCACTAATGTCGCCAGGCGTCATATATTACGAATTTTAGCATCACTACAGACTTGTGTATGCGTCACTAAAGAGGCATGGACAGTAGTGTATATTATGTGCATCACACTACATATTTTCAGTGGCACTTCTTACAAGTCTGTAGTGATGCTAAAATTCGTTCTATATGACGCCTGGCGACATTAGTGCAGTGGCGACTATAGTGTTATTGAGGGTAGGATGTTTAATAGCTTCGGTTGTCTTTGACGAGGTGTTGCAAGGGGCATCACCACGATATCATCTTTTTAGCTTTTTAATAAGTGTTGCAGCAGACTCGCGGTTTGTTGACTGACGACCCGACATACCAGAGTTATTTTTACCCGACATTTGTAGCCCTTTAGCCAAAAAAATCGCAGTTTATTTTTTCTTGACAACGCGTCTATTCTCGTGTTTTCTATTTTTAGCGAATGTTTCTTTGTGATGATAAAGGGAGAACAGGGAGATGTTTTAGCGATGTGATGTTGTAGAGTTGTTGGTTAGATATAGTAGTTTCTGGACATGTCTTAACCCCTTGAGACCCAGAACGTAATTTCCATTGTAATTTGACCCACATTAGATAATTTTTAATGAATATAAGCAATGATTTTATAGATATCACCTGTTTAGTATCTTTGTCCACTAGCTAATTTGGTTTATTTAGTTACTTATCGTAATTTTATGGCTCGACAACATACAATTTTTTGTAGAAAGGGAAAGATCTGGGTGTGAAGGGGTTAAAGTGTATTTCCTTGTCTTGTCCGAACAATGAACTTTTTCTTTTCTTTCTAAGTCTATATGTTTACGCCTATAGCTCCTGTAGGCTATTATTTTTCTTCCTTAGGTCGTATCTTCCTTAGTGTTTGAAACGTAAAAGCGTATTTCCTTTCTTTTTGTGTTTAGGAGAGAATATTTCTGCGTCTTATACCGTAATACATGAAGCATTGTTGATGTTGTGTTATTCTCTGACTGAATCAATCAATGGTCGTAATTAATTTCTTGTGATTTGACAAATTGATCAAATCGACTCTTGCGAATAATAACATATTTTTTTTCTTTTTCAAATGAACTCTTGCAAACAATGACCATTATATTATTATTTTTATTATTTTACGTTGGAACCTATATCGCCTGTAGGCTATTATCTTCTTTCCTTAGGTCTTATCTTCCTTAGTGTTTGAAACGTGACAATGACAAACACTTGCTATCAGAGGAAAATAATCGAGCAACGCTAGGCGACTGGAGGTGATGACACATTTAACAACAGTCTATACTCTAATGTTATCCAATACTTCATAGTATACGTAGGTGTCGAAAGTAGTCACAGGCAACAAGGGTGGACAAAGACAGTGCTGTAATAAATACATGTGATAGATACGTAAAGACTAATCCTTGTTCTGTACAAATATTCATGAATAAATAAATAAATTATTAGGTCAGATCAGATGATATGTTGGGATAAGCCTTTTCTACAGCTCCCCTTTATTCTCCTCAAAACTTGGTATTAACTCCTTGAGACCCAGAACGTAATTTCCATTGTAATTTGGCTACCATTAGACGATTTTTAGAGACTATAAGCAATATTCTATAGCTATGACCTGTTTAGTATCCTTGTCCAATAGCCAATTTGGTAAAGTTATTGTTCCTTATTTTATGGCTAACAACAGACGATTTTTAAGGAAAAAAAAATTGGGCGTGAAGGGGTTAATCTTATGTTTGCAGGCGTGTCTTCAGAGCTTGTCTTGCATGCCACATTATTTTCAGATATATTTTCTTCTTCTATTTGTTCACTGTTGTCCTTTTTCAGTAATATGATTTTTGCCATGTCTTCTTTGTTTTATCTTCCTCTTTGGTGTCAAGAGTTTACCACTTTTTCGTTCTGTTTAATTAATGTCGTATAGTTTGCCACTTTTTCGTTCTCTTTGGTGTCATATATTTTACTACTTTTATAGTTTTCTGGTGTCATAGTTTACCACTTTTTTTAGTCTTTGGGGTCAGAGTTAACCACTTTTTTAGTCCTTTTTTGGTGTCATAGAATTTACCACTTTTTCGGCATTTTTGGTGACGAGTTTACCACTTTTTTCGTCTTTGGTGTCGGACTTTACCAATTTTTCATCCTCTTGTGTGTCATATAGTTTACCACTTTTTATTCCTCTTGAGTGGCATAGACTTACCACTTTTTTCTTCTATGGTGTCAGAGTTTACCACTTTTTTTCTAACTGGTGTAATATAGTTTAGCAATTTTTCACCCTCTTTGGTGTCATATAGGTTACCACTTTTATCGTCCTCTGGTTTCATAGACTTGACCACTTTCTTCATCCTGTCCCACGACACATTTCGCCCCACTTACTACGTACACTTTACACTTACTTTCCCACTTACCTCTTTTTCTTCCTTTTTGGTGTTATAGTTTACCACTTTTTTCGTCCTCTTGTGTGTCATATAGCTTACCACTTTTTTCGTCCTTTAATGCCATGGTTTACCACTTTGTTCTTCTTTGGTGTCAGAGTTTACCACTTTTTTCGTCTTTGGTGTTGTATTGTTTACCACTTTTTTGTCTTCTTTGGTGACTATAGAGTTTACCACTTTTTTTCTTTTTAGTTACAGTATCATAGGCTTTACCACTTTGTTCGTCCTTCCCCACGCCCCACTACACATTATGCACCACTTACCACTTAGTTAATCATCACACAATAATTGGAGTACAGTTACAAAGTACACATTGAAGCGTACACAATGGGAAACATGAACACGGTCAAACTCCTTATTCAGTGTAGCATTATTTCATTAGTGAATTATGATTAATCAGAGGAGAGATATCATCATAAATTATTCAGTTTTATAGGTCACTGGACAATGGGGGAAGGGGGGAAGAGGTCAGAGGAAAATAGAAGAGATATTAGAGGTCATAAATATAGGGAAATAGAGATATAAGAGGTCAAAGGGGAAGATGGAAAGGGGTCAGCGTGTTGAAAAGTACTCGAATACTGTCTTGTTTTTGAGGGGAGGGTAGATTTAGGAGGTCAAAAGAAAAGAGGGATTGATGAAAAGGGGTCAGGTCAGGTCAGCGTGTTGAAAAGTGCTCGATTACTGTCTTGTTTTTGAGGGGAGGGGGGATTTAGGAGGTCAAAAGAAAGGAGGGAGAGGTGAAAAGGGGTCAGGTCAGGTCAGCGTGTTGAAAAGTGCTCAATATCGGTCTTGCTTGGTACGCGATTCCCTTTTCTTGTTATAGATGAGTTATGTATTATTGTTATTTGTTATTTATGTATTATAATGTAGTCATGTTATTAGTGTTTTATGTTTTATTGTGCAGGGAGTGAGTGAAGAAGATACGTGTGTGTGTGTGTCTTTCTGTTTTGTCTGCTTTTCATGGTGATTGTCTGTGTGTCTGATGTTCTCTCTCTCTCTCTCTCTCTCTCTCGCTCTCGCTCTCGCTCTCTCGCTCTCTCGCTCTCTCGCTCTCTCGCTCTCTCGCTCTCTCGCTCTCTCTCTCTCTCTCTCTCTCACACATTCTTTCTTTCAAATGGACATATAGACAGAGGTGTAATGCTGATGAAAGCAGAAGTTAAAATGAACTGCTAATTCGTATGTCAGCTTCATCTGGTTGGCCTTGATTAGGTGAATTTTCCTCTCCCTAAATTCTCTCTCTCTCTCTCTCTCTCTCTCTCTCTCTCTCTCTCTCTCTCTCTCCTCTCTCTCTCTCTCTCTCTCTCTCTCTCTCTCTCTCTCTCTCTCTCTCTCTCTCTCTCTCTCTCTCTCTCTTCTCGTCTCTCTGTCTCTCTTCTTCTCTGTCTCTGTCTGTCTGTCTGTCTGTCTGTCTCTCTGTCTGTCTGTGTCTGTCTGTCTGTCTGTCTGTCTGTCTCTCTTCTGTCTGTCTGTCTTCTCTCTCTCTCTCTCTCTCTCTCTCTCTCTTCTCTCTCTCTCTCTCTCTCTCTCTCTCTCTCTCTCTCTCTCTCTCTCTCTCTCTCTTCATCACTGTAATTAGCTAACCACTCCACCAGAAAACAAGAAAATAGCTCATGATATCATTCTTGGTATACAAAACAAGGAGAATTAATTTGTTTATAATAATTTCATTTGTTCATTTTATGCATTCAGTTTGTATTCAGTGGCTTTTCTTTCCACTCTGTTGTATTTATTGTGACTTTTGATACACACACACACACAACAGCAAGAGAGAGAGAGAGAGAGAGAGAGAGAGAGAGAGAGAGAGAGAGAGAGAGAGAGAGGATCAGTACAAAATAAAATGAAAGCATACAGTACCAATACAACCGCTGAACTGTCATATAACCCCCCCTCTTCCTCCCTCCTTCCCCTTCCCCCCTCTCCCCCTCTCCCCCTCCCCCCATCTCCCCTCCCACTCTCCCCTCCTCCCCCTCCCCTCCCCCTCCCCTCCCCCCCCTCCCTCCCCTCCCCCCCCTTCCCCTCCCCCTTCCCCACCACCCCACCACCACCTCCCAACAGTAGCATGCAGTGATCAAATTAAATAACCGGATTAGCTAACCAAGAACCACAGTCACGAATGGGACAGAAGCGATACACAGAGGAGAAAGGGAGGGGGGAGGGGGGGGGTGGTGGAAGAGGAAGGGTTGTTATGGTAGTGGTGGTGGTGGTGGTGGTGAGGTAGCCATAGTAGTGTTGCCAATAAAGAGAAATGGCCGTATAGCGTCCAATAATGGTAATGGTTGCAATGCTAGAATTAATGAGAGCCATGCATTAGGGTGTGATGCATGGCACGAACTGAGAGGCTGGACTTAACCCTTCCCTTTTTTTCTTCCTTGATTGTTGCAGTGGTGTTCCTCAAGGTTATGCGAGAGCCTTTACTTATTAGCTATGACAATCGTGAGCCTTAGAAGAGTAATAGTTAACTAAGAAATGCAAAAAGTTATGAGAGCAAGTACACGCTTAGAAAAGATGGGTAGAAAAAGGGTGTTTGTAGTGATGAAATACTGCTACCCTTTTTCTACCCTTACAAATATACCCTTTCGGATCGACGCAAATATACCCTTTTCCAACCCTCTCGTCGAAAAAGGGTAGATAAAGGGTATAATCGGCAGCATCTACCCTCCAGCCTGGACATAGGGTTTAAAAAGGGTAGTGATGGTGCGATGTAACAATTCTACCCTTAATATACCCCCATTTCTGAGAGAGTAAAATACGGAATGGTGTAGTATATGAATGATTTTGTTTTTATTATAAGCTAGGACACTAAGGAAATTGATAAGAGATAAAACTTGAGTCTTTGTGGTAGGGTATGTGGATGTAATAATGAGAATTAGCATGGCAAGAAATACTGGCTGTGGTAAGATATTGATCACATGATTGGTAAGATTGGTGAATTGGTAAATAATAAAATAGATGAATAGTATATAACTTGATGAAATAAATTAATTGATATGATGAAATGGTGGAATTAAAAAAGATATCTGGGGGAGGAAATTAGCACGTGTGTAAAATCCGTGATTAAAATAAAAATAAGCAGATTAGAATTGCAATAAATAAAAGAAAGAAAAAATGAATAGCAATAAGTAAAGAAAAAAAACGGATTAGACACGCAGTAAGAAGTAGAATAAAATGTGACGATAAGGATATATGAATTATTTGGCATCATTACTATTATTCTTATTACTATTATATTTTTGTCAGTCATTATTACCATTGCCATTACTATTATTGGTTTGTTTCCCCATCATTGCTCGACTGTTCAATTGTTTATCGTATTCATAATCTCTCTCTCTCTATCTATCTATCTATCTATCTATCTCTCTCTCTATCTATCTATCTATCTATCTATCTCTCTATCTCTCTCTCTCTCTCTCTCTCTCTCTCTCTCTCTCTCTCTCTCTCTCTCTCTCTCTCTCTCTCTCTCTCTCTCTCTCTCTCTCTCTCTCTCTCTTTTGTTCAGTAATGTCAGGAGGCACTTCGTTCTTTCCTCATCTTTAGCGCGCTTTTTCTTGATTACTCTTTTCACCTCCTATATTTTCTCCTCTTCCTTCCTTTCTTCCATTTATCCTTCATTACCTTTATTACCGTCTCTTCCATGATAAGGAGAACATCTTTCAGGAGAACTGTCACATACATTTTAAAGCTGTATTTAAGTTTTGTGTCATTAATCCTGTGTTTGTGAATGTTAAATGTACCCTTTTGTTCCTTGTCTGATTGTTTCTCTAATTGTTTTGCGTATCTGCGTGAAAGAAAGCTCTGGTCTCTCTCTCTCTCTCTCTCTCTCTCTCTCTCTCTCTCCTCTCTCGTCTCTCTCTCTCTCTCTCTCTCTCTTCTCCTTCTCTCTCTCTCTCTCTCTCTCTCTCTCTCTCTCTCTCTCTCTCTCTCTCTCTCTCTCTCCCTCTCTCTCTCCTCTTCTCTCTCTCTCTCTCTCTCTCTCTCCTCTTCTCTCTCTCTCATCTCTCTTCTCATCTCCTCTCTCTTCCGTCTCATCCTCCTCTCTCTCTTCTCTCTTCTCTCTCTCTCTCTCTCTCTCTCTCAACCGCACACCTCACCTTGTATCCTTTCCCAGGCTTATACCCTCCTCTTACTCATTCCAGGTTATACCCTCCTCT
>JACEEZ010018645.1:57500-67500 GCA_016584305.1 Chionoecetes opilio | reverse complement strand
ACATTAGAAAGTCTGCCAAGAAGGGAGTAAAAGTAGGATAAACTACCTAGAGAGAACGTAGAAAAGTAGAGATTATAAGTAATAAGGGAAAGGAGGAGTATTAGAAAGTCTGCCAAGAAGGGAGTAAAAGTAGGATAAACTACCTAGAGAGAACGTAGAAAAGTTAGAGATTATAAGTAATAAGGGAAAGGAGGAGTATTAGAAAGCCTGCCAAGAAGTAGAAAACAATGAGGAAAGGGAAGAATATTTGAAGACTGCCAAGAATGAAGGTAGGAAATTACAAAAGAAGAAGAAAAATATGAGAAACTTACGTATGACGGAAGAAGGGAAGGAAGACGAGTGGGAGGAGGAGAAAAGAAGAAAACTGAGGAAAAGGAGAAACATTTGAAACACTGCCAAGAATAAAAGAAGGAAACTGCAAAAACTAGACCACATGAACGATAAAGACTTCAAAAAAATTGGAAAATCGCAAAGACGACGACAAAAACAAGTAACTTAGGAACAAAGGAGGAGGAAGAGGAGGAGGAGAAAAGAAGACACAAATGAGGACAAGGAGGAACATTAGAAAGACTGTCAAGAATAAAAGTCGGAAACTGCAAAGAAGGAAAAAGGAACAAAGGAGGAAGAAGGAGTGCGAAGAAGAGTAGGCGCGAGGCAGACACATGCAACTTTGGACAATCAATCATCGAGCGCCGCGGCAAGGCAGGTGTGTTGAGTGGCGGAGTGCGGCGCCGGGAGAGTGTTTGAAGCCGTGACAAACGACAGTCAGTCAGGGAACGAGCGCTTCTCACGGTTTTATCCGGACAACACTCTTCTTTTTCCTCATTAATGGCTGTCAGTGGAGAGGAGGAGGAGGAGGGGGAAGAGTGATGGTAGAAGGAGGAGGGTGAGGAGTGGTAGGAGGAGGAGGAGGAGGAGGAGGGGGAGGGGAGTGGTAGTGGTAGGTGGAGGAGTGGTATAAGGAGGAAGAGGTGGAGGAGTGGTAGTGGTAGAGGAGGAGGAGTGGTGGTAGGAGGATAGAAGGAGGAGGAGGAGGAGGGATAGAAGAAGGAGGAGTGGTTGAAGGTGGTGGAAGGAGGAAGAGGAGGAGTGGTAGAAAGAGGTAGTATTGGAGGAAGAAAAGGAGGAGCAGGGGTGGTAGAAGGAGAAAGAGGAGGGGTAGAAGAAGGAGGAGGAGGAGTGTTGGAAGGAAGAGGAGGAGTGGTAGATGAAGAGGGAGAGGAGGAGGAGGAGGAGGAGATGGAGGAGGAAGAAAGGAGGAGGAGGAGGAAAGGGTAGTGGTGGAGAAACACTGAATAAAGGAGGAGGAAGAATAACACATGAATAAGTCAACAACCTATGGATCAGGAACTTCTGCTTAGTGTTTGTTTTCCTCTACCATTAGCTTTTGTCCTTGAGGAAACTTAGGAAGCCATATATTTTTTTTTTATGAAAGAAGGGTGTTTCTATATTTCCAGCTTTTTGTTTTACCTTACATAAATCTCTGTCTGTATGTTTGTTTGTCTGTATTTCTCTCTTTCTCTCTCTATCTGTCTGTCTGTCGGTCTCTCTCTCTGTCTGTCTGTCTCTCTCTCTGTCTCTCTCTCTGTCTGTCTCTCTCTGTTTCTCTCTGTCTGTCTCTCTCTGTCTCTCTCTCTGTCTGTCTGTCTTTTTCTGTCTGTCTCTCTCTCTCTCTCTCTCTCTCTCTCTCTCTCTCTCTCTCTCTCTCTCTCTCTCTCTCTCTCTCTCTCTCTCTCTCTCTCTCTCTCTCTCTCTCTCTCTCTCTCTCTCTCCTCTCTCTCTCTCTCTCTCTCTCTCTCTCTCTCTCTCTCTCTCTCTCTCTCTCTCTCTCTCTCTCTCTCTCTCTCTCTCTCTCTCTCTCTCTCTCTCTCTCTCTCTCTCTCTCTCTCTCTCTCTCTCTCTCTCTCTCTCTCTCTCTCTCTCTCCGGTCCTGTGAGACATAAATTCACGTTCCTCTGTTGCTACCACTAACTAATCTCCCTGATACATAGATACCAAACCAGCCACACACATGAATCAAGGGAAAGACAAGGATAATGCTGCGTGGGCCAGGAAGCAATCAGAGACGGTATTTCAGAGTTTACAGGGAGATGGAGACATAACATCCTACCTACCCTTCTCTCAGATGAAGATACGTTTAAAGGGATTTATGGGGGAAATTTATGGGAATGAGTTAGATTTTATTTGTAGGTACTATTGGAAGGAGGAGGAGGAGGATGATTTTACATAGGATTACATAGGAATAACAGACACCAGGAGACCTATTGGTCCATGACGAGGGTATCTGCTGAAACTACATACTACTAACTATCAACTACATGTAAGAAAACAGTTGGAAAATGATACCATGTCCCTAAAAAATAGGAACATGGAAGTTTCGTAGTGCAGAAAGATAGGGTATGAAATATACTAACTACAACTACCACTACCACTACAACTAATCGATACGGGGGACTAGGTACGAAATCGCACTATCAATACCCATTTACTTTACAGTGCGCGTCAAGTCTGTTTTTAAATGTAGTTATTGTACTGGCTCCGACAACATTTGCTGGTAACTTGTTCCATCGATCAACGACTCTAACATTGAAATAATTTTTACGGAGATCGGTGATGCAACGTTGACCTTTTAGTTTTAAACCATTATTTCTTGTTGTCACTTGAGTTGAAAGTTCGAATAGGTTCTCTTGATTAATGACATCAAATCCTTTTAGGATCTTAAAGGTTTCTATCAAGTCCCCACGGATTCTTCGACCCTTTTAAAGGGAAAAAACATATTAAGTTTCCGCAGTCTCTCTTCATAAGATGAATTTCGCAGAGATGGAATTTGTTTGGTTGCTCTTCTTTGCACTGATTCCAATTTGGCTTGATCTTTTACGAAACAGGGCGACCAGAATTGAACGGCATATTCCAAGTGCGGCCTAACCAAGGACGTGTATAATTGTGTCATCACTTTCGGAGTTTTATGTTCAAAGTTGCATTTAATAAAGCCCAACATCATATTTGCCTTTTTACTGGCAGCTAGGCAATGCGGGCTGGTTTTCAGATCATTACTGATGATGACACCTAAATCCTTTTCCTGCTGTACTTCAGTTAACGATTTATTTTGCATTTGATAGTTATATTTGAGGTTATCGTTGCCTATATGCATTACTTTACATTTATCGGAATTGAATTGAGGAGGAGGAGGAGGAGGAGGAGGCTTAATTGATATGTCTTAGTGTATATTCTGTATTTAAATTTTCCATTTCTCTCTTATTGATATTTTTGTGTTGTGTAAAATAGAGAGAGAGAGAGAGAGAGAGAGAGAGAGAGAGAGAGAGAGAGAGAGAGAGAGAGAGAGAGAGAGAGAGAGAGAGAGAGAGAGAGAGAGAGAGAGAGAGAGAGAGAGAGAGAGAACATCAGACACAATGAGACGCACAAACAAACACACATTCTGTCAATATCCAAACGCACACACACACACACCACGCCCCCTCGTCCTCTTTGCCCGCCTCACTCAACCCAATTATGGATTAACATTCAGTGACATTAATTAACCCACTTGGATGGGAGGGCTGGGTGGGTAGGCTCAGGGGAGGAGGGAGAGATGACAGGCAGGTGTTTGTTGTTCCTCTCCTCTGCTCTACCCAGGTGTGAGTTGTACACTTATAGTTAAGTATCAACCTCATTTTGATGTACACGGATCCAGGCAGGAATAGTGAATTGTGACGTGTTTTTTGTTGTGTTGTGCAATAGGAATTTTAGCCAAGAAAAAAGAAAATAAGGAAGCTATAAGTTTAATTGCTTGGTGCTTATTTACTTACTTACTTGTTTGTTGTACTTGAGTGGAAATGTTGTCAGGTGTGAATTTCAATTAATGTGGAGGTAGGCATGTGTGCTATTCACCCATGGTCTTGTCCACGTAAGTCGGACTCGCGATCGCCAGTTTCACCCTCCCGGTACGAACTTGGAGCTCTTTATTACCGATCTTAGGGTAATACTGGGACCTCTCACAACACACACACACCCATCTCCTTGCTCAAGGGGGACAGTAACCGCCTGAATTTGTCATTGAAAAATCGCCGTGAGCTGTGAAGACTCGAACCCGCTACCACAGAACGGCAGGCCAGCACGCTATCTACTTGACCATCGTGGCGATGTGTGTGTGTGTGTGTGTGTGTGTGTGCGTGTGTGCGTGTGTGCGTGCGTGCGTGCGTGCGTGCGCGTGCGTGTGTAAGGCAATGAACTTTCACTTTAATCAATTTCCCTGCTGTTTTTAAATATTTATTGACCATTTTTCATAATTAACCATGTCAATCTATCTACCTGTGTCTCCCATGTATTACTGATGCATCAAATCATTGCCCGGTGACTTAATTAATTAAAGTCTACGAAATAATCCGTACAGGTATATATTTTTCAGGTCAGATTAATGAATGCGATACCCTTTTTTTATTACAAATTTTAGAAACACAGAAAAGAAAGTCCCAACCCAAAATTTAAGCTTGATTGTCGTGTTATTTATTCCCTTATCGCATATCTTACTGTTCTTTACAATTAAACACAAAATATATCTTATGCAACTTATACATATATTTCTCATTTCACAATTTTTTTATTTGTATTTAGCCTTATTCATATATTTTTTGTTAAGAATGTTGTAGGTGGAAAATTAGTACATGGCTGTGAGCGTCGTTTTTGAGAGAGAGAGAGAGAGAGAGAGAGAGAGAGAGAGAGAGAGAGGAGAGAGAGAGAGAGAGAGAGAGAGAGAGAGAGAGAGAGAGAGAGAGAGAGAGAGAGAGAGAGAGAGAGAGAGAGAGAGAGAGAGAGAATGGCGTGGCGTGACGTGCGAGGTACAGCGGGCACAGATTGACAGGGAAAAGTGGGCGTGGCTTGAGGGTGTGAGTAGTGGGCGCAGTTTAACGGAGTGGGGATTAAGCGAGTGGGTGAGTGGGATTATAGAAGGAACAATACATCCCACTCGTATTAGTATGTCCATGAAATCTCTCTCTCTCTCTCTCTCTCTCTCTTCTCTCTCTCTCTCTCTCTCTCTCTCTCTCTCTCTCTCTCTCTCTCTCTCTCTCTTCTCTTTCTCGTTCTCTTTCTCGTTCTCTTTCTCTCTCTCTCTCTCAGGACTTCTTGCATCTCGCTAATAGAGCAAAAGCTTCTTCATCTCGACATCTTGCGCGAATAACTTTCCAATCTGTCATAAAAGCGAGGAGAGAGAGAGAGAGAGAGAGAGAGAGAGAGAGAGAGAGAGAGAGAGAGGAGAGAGAGAGAGAGAGAGAGGAGAGAGAGAGAGAGAGAGAGAGAGAGAGAGTGTTTGGTTTGAGTGTGAGAGAGAGACTGTAAGAGAGTTTGAGAGTGTGAGGTTGAGAGAAAGAGAGAGAGACAGAGAGATCGATGTGGTGTATCTGTCGCAAAATTGAGAGGCCATGATAAAGGGTAGTGTAGCTTCAAAGGCAGTGCTTGCTTGAGGGCCTGAAGGAATGCTGAAGAAAACGGAGAAGAAGAAAAGAAAAGAAAGAAGGAGAAAGAGGAGGAGAAAGAAAAGAAGGAAGTGGAGAAAGATGAAGGAAGAAGTAGGGAAATATGAAAAATATAAAGATACAAAGGAAGAAAAGAATGAGGAAGGAGATAGAAGAAAAAGATAGAGAATGACAGATAAGTAAGAAGAGAAAAATAGGTGTAAAAAAATTGAGAAAAGAAGAAAAAGGCGAATGAAAAAGATTGGCACTGGAAGAGAAGAAAGAGAAAGAATGAGAAAGAAGTATGAAAAGAAGAAAAAGATAGACAGTGGAAGAAAGGAAAGAGAAGAAGAAAGCAAGTAGAAAAAGATGGAAGAGAAGCAAATCAATGAGACAATCAATGGAAGAGAAGTAGGGAAGAGAAAATATAGTGTTGGTAAAGGAACAGGAAGAGTAGGAAGAGTAGAAAGAAAGGAAGGAAGAAGTGTCTGGTTTGCTGTTTGAAGATCCTATTCTGTGTCTTCCAGAAACAAGAAAAACAGGGAGGAGTTAAAATAATGTAAAGAAGAAACTCTGAAAGGATAGATGCTGAGAGAGAGAGAGAGAGAGAGAGAGAGAGAGAGAGAGAGAGAGAGAGAGAGAGAGAGAGAGAGAGAGAGAAAGAGAGAGAGAGAGAGAGAGGAGGAGAGAGAGAGAGAGAGAGAGGAGAGAGAGAGAGAGAGAGAGAGAGAGAAGAGAGAGAGAGACCGAGTATATTTCAAGCTGGCTTTTCAGGGCTTACTCGCCTTATTTTCTTTCCTTCCTTATCATCGTACTCTCCTCCTCTTCCTCTTCCTCTTCCTCCTCCTCCTCTTCCTCCTCCTTTGCATCCTCTTCCTCCTCATTTGTCTCCTCCTCCTCCTCCTCCTCCTTTGCCTCCTTCTCCTCCTCCTCCTCCTCCTCCTCCTCCTCCTTTGCCTCCTAGTGTCTTTTCTCGATGAAAATAACTCAATATTAAACTCGCAGCATGGATTTCGAAATAAGAGATCCTGCTTAACAAACCTACTGGATTTTTTTAATGTCATTTATTCAAACTGGGACGCTAAAATTCCCTCGGATGTAATATACCTTGATTTTCAGAAAGCCTTCGATACAGTTCCCCATAAGCGACTTTTGACCAAGCTAAGGGCACATGGCTTGGGAGAGCAACTATGTTCATGGATTGGCGATTGGCTTTCAAATCGTAAACAACGGGTAGTAATAAATGGTGAAACATCTGATTGGTTAGATGTTACTAGTGGGGTGCCTCAGGGCTCGGTCTTGGGTCCCACTCTTTTTCTGATATATATCAACGATCTGGACTGCGGACTTGTATCTAAAATATCGAAATTTGCAGACGACACCAAATTAGGCGGTAAAGCATTTACTAGAGAAAACTGCGAACTCATACAAAGTGACCTCGACAAACTATCAGACTGGAGTGATAAATGGCTATTAAAATTCAATTCCGATAAATGTAAAGTAATGCATATAGGCAACGATAACCTCAAATATAACTATCAAATGCAAAATAAATCGTTAACTGAAGTACAGCAAGAAAAGGATTTAGGTGTCATCATCAGTAATGATCTTAAAAACAGTCCGCATTGCCTAGCTGCCAGTAAAAAGGCGAATATGATGTTGGGCTTTATTAAACGCAATTTTGAACAAAAACTCCGAAAGTAATGACACAATTATACACGTCCTTGGTTAGGCCACACTTGGAATATGCCGTCCAATTCTGGTCGCCCTGTTTCGTAAAAGACCAAGCAAAATTGGAATCAGTGCAAAGAAGAGCAACCAAACAAATTCCATCTCTGCGAAATTCATCTTATGAAGAGAGACTGCGGAAACTTAATATGTTTTCCTTAAAGGATCGTAGAATCCGTGGGGACTTGATAGAAACCTTTAAGATCCTAAAAGGATTTGATGTCATTAATCAAGAGAACCTATTCGAGCTTTCAACTCAAGTGACAACAAGAAATAATGGTTTAAAACTAAACGGTCAACGTTGCATCACTGATCTCCGTAAAAATTATTTCAATGTGAGAGTCGTTGATCGATGGAACAAGTTACCAGCAAATGTTGTCGAAGCCAGCACAATAACTACATTTAAAAACAGACTTGACGCGCACTGTAAAGTAAATGGGTATTGATAGTGCCCTGCGAATTCATATTTAGTCCCCCGGATCGATTAGTTGTAGTGGTAGTGGTAGTTGTAGTTAGTATATTTCATACTCTATTTTTCTGCACTACTTCCGTGTTCCTATCTTCTTTTAAGGACATGGTATCCTTTTCCAACTGTTTTCTTACAAGTAGTTGATAGTTAGTAGTATGTAGTTCAGCAGATACCCTCGTCATGGACCAATAGGTCTCCTGGTGTCTGTTATTCCTATGTAATCCTATGTAATCCTCCTTCTTTCCCTCCTCTGCCTCTTCCTTTGCCTCCTCCTCCCCTATTTCACCTGAGAAAACTTGTATATATGAATACTCTTTACTTTTGCATCAGTCTTTTCATATCAGATGAACAATGAGGTTTATTTTTACATATTAATCACACAAACATTAATAATTACACCGAATGATTTATATCTCATAAATTTGTACGGAAAAGTTTTAATGTCACTTTTACCCCACCTCCATTTTGTTATAAATAATAATGATAATGATACTACGAATAATAATATTTTCTTTTCACCCGCAGGAATACCGGAAGAAAAAAACCCATATATACATTAGCAAATGAACTTACTAAAACAGTACTTAACAAACTAAAGCAAATAAAATATATTGAGTACTAAAGTAAAATGAGTACTAAAGTAAAGGAAAGTAAAGTATACATCAGCACAAAAGCAAATAAGATATAATATATACATGTAGGTCATATATATACTGCTGTACATACATACATACATACATACAAATAATGTTCCCTTTCGTGTGTTTTATAACAAGGGCAGTGTATCTTTAAAGCGGTGTCAAAAAAAAGTATTTCATGTTGCATATTTCTCGTATTTTTTCATCCTCTTTTGTTAATGACTTCTCTTTGAAAAATAAACGTGATTAAATTTTACGCTTGCCCTGATATTTTTTCATACTTCAAATAATGGTATTGTATGTATAACGTGTAATAGATGTATACTTATTGTTCTGGGTGGGTGTTGTGTGTGGGAGAAAGGGAATAAGTGTCGTAACTTTTCTATTTTTTATTTTAAATCACTAAGGACTGGCCAAGGTAAAAATAATAAGGAAGCAATAAAAACCAGCTTAGTTGCCAGTCCCTATAAAGAAGATAGTAAGATAATATAGAAAGGGGGGTGGGCCATTTGAATTCAATTTGATTACACAATTCTGACGAACTATATCTGTTTATGTCGTAGAAATTACATATATATATATATATATATATTCTACTTAAATGCATCAATTGTTAACCCCTTCACGCCCAGATCTTTCCTTTGCTATATTAAATGCATGTTGTTAGCCATAAAATTACGACAATAACTTAATATACCAGATTAATATACCTTAGTATACCAGATTAGTTAGTCGACAAGGATACTATACAGGTCATATCTATAAAACATTGCTTATATTCACTAAACATCGTCTAATGGCACCCAAATTACAATGGAAATTACGTTCTGGGTCTCAAGGGGTTAAAAAGATTAGGCTTAGTTATATCGAGATTATACAAACCAATATGCTGAGAAGAAATTTCATTCATTAAGATTATCATTATAATTTATTTCATATATTAATTTTCATCATAAGAAGCGGTGACATGACCTTCAGATGATTCATTTGATTGATTGCAGATGATAAGTAAGCTACTAATACAAAACCTTTCGGATTAAAAAAATATGCTGATTTTTTCATGCAACTGAGTAAAAAGTAAAGCTAAAAAAATTAAAATAAAGTAAAAAGTAAAGCTAAAAAATGTGAAACAGAGTAAAAAGTAAAGCTAAAAATGTAAAATAAAGTAAAAAGAGTTAAAAAATGTGAAATAAAGTAAAAAAAGTAAAGCTAAAAATGTAAAATAAAGTAAAAAGTAGAGCTAAAAAATGTGAAATAAAGGAAAAAGTAAAGCTAAAAAATGTGAAATAAAGTAAAGTAAAAGTTTATAAGTAAAGAAAAAGTAAAGTAAATAAAGTAAAAATGTTAAGCTTCAAAGTAAGTTAATACAAAAAATGTCAGATATACAAATTATACACCCAACAAAAAAATGCTCACGAAAAATAATTCATGAAACTGAGAAAAGTGAAAAAACAAAAGGATATAATTCTATACATTTTTACCGACACTTGATTGAGTAAATTACAAAAAAATGTGTTGACTTTTGTTCAATAAAGGTCAGCAGTTTTTTTTGTGGTATTGGATATATTAACATTATAACAGTATCTCCTTTTGTTTTAACTTTAACTTTAACATCATGATACATTTTGGAGTGATGTTTTAAGGCTGAAATGTCGTGGCTTTTGATGATGGTGATTGATAATGATGAGGATAGCGTCATTATTTTCGCTTCTCTT
>JACEEZ010018645.1:50000-52500 GCA_016584305.1 Chionoecetes opilio | reverse complement strand
GGGTCAGCAGGGTAAGGAAGGGCTGGTGAAGGGGACAGAAGGGAAACGAAGGGACAGAAGGGAAACGAAGGGGAGGGTGAAGGGGTCAGAAGGGAAACAAAGGGGAAGATGAAGGGGTCAGCAGGGTAACGAAGGGGCTGGTGAAGGGGACAGAAGGGAAACGAAGGGGAGGGTGAAGGGGACAGAAGGGAAACGAATGGGAGGGTGAAGGGGACAGAAGGGAAACGAAGGGGAGGGTGAAGGGGCAGAAGGGAAACGAAGGGGAGGGTGAAGGGGTCAAGGCAAGGGGGGGTAAGGGACAAGGGAACGAAGGGGAGGGTGAAGGGGACAGAAGGGAAACGAAGGGGAGGGTGAAGGGGACAGAAGGGAAACGAAGGGGAGGGTGAAGGGGACAGAAGGGAAACGAAGGAGAAAGTAAAGGGGATAGAAGGGAAACTTAGGGGAAGGGAACAGAAGGGGAGGTTGAAGGGGTCAGAAGGAAAACGAAGGGGAAGGTTGAGGGGTCAGAAGGGAAACGAAGGGGAAGATGAAGGGGACAGAAGGGAAACGAAGGGGCTGGAGAAAGTGATCAAGGCAAGGCAATGGTAGGGTGAGGATACAATTCTGGCGTGTGTGCCTCCTATAAACTATGTATACGGTGTGTGTGTGTGTATGTGTGTGTGTGTACGTGTACGTGTGACTGTGTGTGTGATTTCTCCTCTCTCTCTCTCTCTCTCTCTCTCTCTCTCTCTCTCTCTCTCTCTCTCTCTCTCTCTCTCTCTCTCTCTCTCTTATGTAACGTGCAAAGATTAGTCGCTTTTATAGTTCAAGGTCATTCGTTTTATGATTTATTTCGCTAAGACGCTTTTGTTCGTGTTATAGCATGGCGACAGGAAGGGGAGGAGGGTTAAAAAGAGAGAGAGAGAGAGAGAGAGAGAGAGAAGAGAGAGAGAGAGAGAGAGAGAGAGAGCAGAGAGGTGTGTGTGTGTGTGTGTATGTGTATGTGTGTGTGTGTGTGTGTGTGTGTGTGTGTTGTGTGTGTTTTCATAAATATCTCGCATCAATATTCTATTCCCTGCTACCTTTCTTCCCCATCCAATATTTTACCTTACATCACCCTATATCCCTTACCTCTCAATTTTCCTTTCAACACACACACACACACACACACACACACACCCCACCATCCCCCCCCCCATACACACCCACACACACTCATTTATCAACGTCCCTCTCATAAACTCACCGCCCATCCCTTCCTTTTCCTCACACAGACCCACACGCAACCCACACCTTCTGCAATAACTCCCCTACAATAAATTCAACCCCTTATTCCTTAACCAAACCTAACCTAAACTTCCCTAAAAATAAACCTAAATAACCGAAAACAACTGAAAATAAACATAAAATAACCAAAAATATACCTAAAATAACCTAAAATATACCTAAAATAACCAAAAATAACCAAAAATATACCTAAAATATACCTAAATAACCAAAAATATACCTAAAATATACCTAAAATAACCAAAAATATACCTAAAATAACCAAAAATATACCCAAAATATACCTAAAATATCCAAAAATATACCTAAAATAACCAAAAATAACCAAAACTAACCTAAAATATACCTAAAATAACCTAAAACTAAATAAAATCCTTCATCTCCCCTTCCACCTCTTCCCCCCCTTCCCCCTCTTCTCCCCCCTCCCCTATACCCCCTATAATAAGATCAACCCTTATTCCCTCCCTTCCATATGCCTTCTTCTCTCTTCCATAAACTTCCCTTCTAGTACTACCTTTCCCCTTCGTCTTCGGGATCTTTCCTTTCCCGGCCAATCTAGGCAACTCAGTACTAGAATAGGTAACTTTTTTTTGCCTTGAAACCCTATGGAGAGAAGGGAAAGATATATGGCATTTTAGAGAGAGAGAGAGAGAGAGAGAGAGAGAGAGAGAGAGAGAGAGAGAGAGAGAGAGAGAGAGAGAGAGAGAGAGAGAGAGAGAGAGAGAGAGAGAGAGAGAGAGAGAGAGAAAGAGAAAGAGAGATGTACCTCAGAATCCATATGAAATATTATACTACTACTAGCCGCAAAGCCGCCCTCCGGGCGGACTTTTTGGCTAGCTCCTGCGGAGGGCTATTGGTGGGCCTTCGGCCCACCACCTGTGGACTCTCCAGATAGCCCCTTCTAACTTTCCTGAAATCATGGATGTAGAAATGTATGTATTCCCCCCACCCATTCACTCACCCATTACCCATCACCCCCCACCCATTCACTCACCCATTACCCATCACCCCCAAACCATTCACTCACCCATTACCCATTCACTCACCCATTACCCATCACCCCCCACCCATTCACTCACCATTACCCATCACCACACACCCATTCACTCACCCATTACCCATCACCCCCCACCTATTCCTCACCATCACCCCCCACCCATTCACTCACCCATCACCCCACACCATTACCCATCACCCCACCCATTCACACACCCATTACCCATCACCCTACATC
>JACEEZ010018645.1:32500-47500 GCA_016584305.1 Chionoecetes opilio | reverse complement strand
TAGTTTCTACGTGTTAGAGGTAAAAGAATAGTAAAGTTGAAGGCTCCTCCCCACCCACCTCTCCCTCCGGCCGAGCCCAGCAGGAAAAAAAGTGAGAAAAAACCACCTTACCGTATAGAAAAACTGCCATGGAATTTTATAGGAAAGATTGAAGGAGAGACAGACTCTAAACTAAAGCTAAAGCAAGAAAAAAAAAAAAGAAGTTTACGTAGGGCCGAAGTAATCGAGGAGGAAGAGGAAAGGGTTAGAACAGGAGGATGGATGTGGAGAGAAAGGTAGATAGAAAGATAGAGGTTAGGAAGGGAATTTATATTTAAGTGAGGAAAGGAGGGAATTTAAGGAAAGGGAGGAAAGGAAGAAAGGAAAGTAAGGATTAAAGGAAGGGATTTAAGGGAGGAAGGGAGGTAGATATATGGAAGGAAAAGGACATACAAATATACTTCATGTACTTAAGTTAACACCACCATCGACGCAAAATCATTAACATGTATTAACCTTTCATTAGAGAGTTTTGTTGCGTGAGCTTTGAATCTCACCTTTAACTAAACTCCTCCTTCATCGTTTCTTTCTATGAACTATCTATTAGCTATTATTATAATTCTATTATCCTTCCTATTAACCTCCTCCTCCTGTGGCAATGAGATGGAACAGGTGGCGGGAGAAGGTGACGAGTGGCTCAGGGCTATGTCATTAATATTATCTACTACTTACTCTTGTGTTTGGTGGAGCTCCTCTTCGTCCTTCCACCTTCGTCGTTCCACCTTCGTTCTTGGTTGTTCGTCCTTTGTCGTTTCTTCGTTCTTCGTCCTTCGTTCTTTGACCTTCGACCTTTGTTTTTCATCCTTCGGCGTTCATCATCCTTCGGTTTAATGGACCGTGGCTTTATGAAAATTATTATATTGCTCTGAGCCGAATAAACTATCAAGTATCAAATATCATCCGTCGTTCGTTTTTCATCCCGCGTCCTTTGTCCTTCGTCCTTCGTCCTTAATGAATGGCTTTGGTGATTCTCGGACAAGAACAAGTCAGGAAATTTCGTCTCGGCATTTCAAAGTTTTTTTCTTTGTAAGTTGTGTTCGTTCGTTGTTGTTTTTGTTTTGTTTTTGTTCCTGTTGATTTCGTCTCGTATCAGCTGATTTATATGTCCGGGTATTCTTTTAATGCTTTACGTAGCTAATTGATGTAATTATTGTTATTATTATTATTCAGTGTTTTGTTATTTATGTTGAGATGTGTGTTACTTTCAGTAGTGTTGTTTTATTGGGTATGTATTTATGTCTCAATTTCTTCATTTTTTTTTCTTCTCTCTCTCTCTCTCTCTCTCTCCTCTCTCTTCTCTCTCTCTCTCTCTCCTCTCTCTCTCTCTCTCTCTCTCTCTCTCTCTCTCCTCTCTCTCTCTCTCTCTCTCTCTCTCTCTCTCTCTCTCTCTCTCTCTCTCTCTCTCTCTCTCTCTTTTGTCCTGTAATTAGTGCCCAAGTTCCTTCAACAGCAACCCGCCAGGGTGGCGCGGTTGGTAGAATCACGGACTGGTGTTGCAGAGTCCCTGCGCCATTCGGTCAGCGGTTCGAGTCCACCAAATTCGTCCTGGTGTGGTGGCGCTTTGTACAGTCAATAACCTTGTAGTTGGTACTTGCAAAGTGTCTAGATAGGATCAAAGTATCTTATCCTTCAACAGCAGTAATATTATTCATTTATCGTCATCTATCCAGTTTTTACACTTACATCCTCGTCATTTTTCTCACTTGCCTCATCCTTCTCCTTTCTGTCTGTCTCATTTCTTCTTTTTCGAATTCGGTTTCTCCTTATCTCTCATTTTTTCCTTTTTCGAATTTCGTGTTTCTTGAGATATTTTTAGGCTTTCTTTATGCCATTTTCACGAAGCCAGTGGCGTGTGTGAGGCGAGGGAGGACGGGTGACTGTGTACTCCTGTGCTTTGACGGACAGATTAATAGGGAAGTGAAGGGCGGGTGAGGGGAAAGGGAAGGAAACAGGAGAGGGGAGTTGAGGGGAACTTGAGTTGAGGGGAACTTGAGAGAGAGAGAGAGAGAGAGAGAGAGAGAGAGAGAGAGAGAGAGAGAGAGACAGAGAGAGTTCAAATTCAATTTCAAATTCATTTATTTTCCACAGGGTAGTGGATATTACAGCAGAATACGTCTAATAATTGGTAGACTTGTCTACGTGTCAAGCTTATTTTACATGCTAAAATATAGGCAAAGAATATGAGTGAGTGAGTCACTGTAGCTGATCATACGAGTGTACAACATACATATCGGCACCAAAGTCCAGGTACAGCATTGTCAATAATCTAGTAGGAGTAAAATAAATAAAATTCCAGTCAAACAGGCAGAATTCCAGTAAAACATAAGATTACAATAAAAGAAATATGTAAAATTTGCTAAACATTATAGTAAGACAAGTAGAATTCTAGTAAACATAAAATTACAATAAAAAGTAATTTCTAAAATCTGCTAAAAAAATCAGTAAGACAAGTAAAATTGCAGTAAAGCCTAGAATTACAATAAAAGACAATATGTAGAATCTGCTAAAAACTACTCTACTAAAAATCATTTTGGTCATGCAAAATATAGTTGACTAGTCTAGATTTAAAAACAGAAAGTGTATTTGCCTTAGTGACGTTGGCTGGTAGGGAGTTCCATTTTTTTGGTCCATTTACTGTACATTTTTTAGCACCGGTGATTGTCTTAACTCTAGGAATAACAAGGTTACTTTGTTGTTGTCTCGTCGTGCTTTTTTTTTCTTTTTTTTCTACATCACAAAGGACTGGCCAAGGGCACAAAAAAATGGGTAACACAAAGCCCGCTTAGTTGCCAGTCCCTATAAAGAAGACAGTAAGAGAATAAATTTAAAAGAGGGGTGAGCCAATTTAGTTCGGGAGGTGTCTTGTTACTCTTCTTTTGAAAAGATTTAAGTCATAGGAAAGTGGAAAAATAGAAACAGGAAGAGAGTTCCAGAGTTTACCAGTGAAAGGGATGAAAGAGTAAAGATACTGATTAACTCTTGCATTTGGAAGATAGACAGAATAGGGATGAGAATGAGTAGAAAATCTTGTGCAGCGAGGCCGCGAGAGGGGGGAGGCATGCAGTTAGCAAGTTCAGAAGAGCAGTGAGCATGAAAATAACGGTAGAAGAGAGCAAGAGAAGCAACATTGCGTCGGGGATTTAAAGATCAGTCAGAGGAGGGGAGTTGATGAGACGAAAAGCTTTTGACTCAACCCTGTTTAGGAGAGCTGTATGAGTAGATCCTCCCCAAACATGTGAGACATACTCCATACATGGGCGGATAAGGCCCCTGTAGAGAGCAAGCAATTGGGAGGGAGACAAAAAAGGACGCAGACGCCACAGGACACCTAACTTCTTAGAAGCTGTTTTAGCAAGAGATGAGATGTGAGATTTCCAGTTCAGATTTTTAGTAAAGGATAGTCCTAGAATGTTAATTGTAGAAGAAGGAGACAGTTGAGTGTCATTGAAGAAGAGGGGATAGTTATCTGGTAGGTTTTGTCGAGTAGATAGGTGAAGAAATTGGGGTTTTGAGGCATTGAACAAAACAAGGTTTGCTTTGCCCCAATCAGAAATTATAGAAAGATCAGAAGTTAGGCGCTCGGTGGCATCTCTTCGTGAATCACTTAGTTCCTGTTGAGCTGGACGTCTAATAAACGACTTTGAAAAATGCAGAGTAGAATCATCAGCGTAAGAGTGGATAGGGCTTTGAGTTAGACTTAGAAGATCATTAATGAATAATAGAAAGAGAGTGGGTGATAGGACAGAACCCTGGGGAACACCACTATTGATAGATTTACTATTTCATTATTTCACTATTGATAGTACTTGTTGTACTGTGGACTGTTGGGAATGAGTGGAGCCAGTCGGGATATATGCCGTTCAGAGATTTATACATGGCAATGTTAACATAAAAAAATATTTTTTGTTTAATTCTGAGCCATCCTAGTTCTTTGAAGGCAGGGGAGATAGGGTCATATTTTCTTATACCACCTATCGGAACTCTGGCAGCAAAATTTTGTAGTTTTTGTACTTTCTGTAAAAGAGTAGTGTTGGTGGTACTCCAAATGCGTATGCAGTAGTTGATAAGACTCAATACAAGTGACTGAACAACAATTTTCCTGCTAGATTTATCAAAATTTTTACTTATGCGCATATATACCTTAACATCCCAGTGACCTTTTTATTTAACTCGTTAATATGCGTGTCAAATAGTAAATAGCGATCCATGTATAAGCCTAAATTGTTGACCTGCGTGCTGGGACGGACGCTGGTGTCGTCAAACTTAATCATAGTATCCTCAGATACATGTGACAGTAACTGTCTGCTTCCAATGAATATACATTGTGTTTTACTGGCATTGATCATCAGGCCATTACTAAGAAAATATTCTTTTGCCTTAGTAAGGGTTGCTTCAGTTTCTTTAATGATGGTGCCTAAGTTTTCGAGAGATCCACTGTGAAGAAACTGTGTGTCGTCAGCGTACTGGACTAGTGTACAGTCATTGAAGTGTTGAGCCATGTCATTGATATAAATAGTGAATAATACTGGTCCCAGGATGGAACCTTGAGGGACGCCATAGCTGACATTTGCTTTTTTTTATGTTACTTTTTGTAACTTGACAGACTGACTTCTGTTACAAAGATAGCGGTTAAGCCAGAAGGAGTCAATGGTAAGGTTAGAACATTTTCTTAGGAGAATACTGTGGCTGACACTGTCAAATGCTTTTGACAAATCACATAATGTTAACAATGATATTTTCTTATTATCCATATTGTTATCTATTTGATCAGTTATCACAGTTAGAACAGACTCGGTAGAAAGCTTAGGTCTAAAACCATGCTGGCAGTTAGAGAGATACTTGTTATCTTCTAAGAAGTTTGAAAGCTGACTAGATACAATTTTTTCTAAAATCTTAGAGAGTACTGGTAAAAGAGAAATTGGGCGATAGTTAGTCACATTGTTGAAATCACCTTTCTTAAACAAAGGAATGACATGTGCATGTTTCCAGGCCAAGGGAAATACACCGGTAACGATAGAAGTATTGATTATGCAAGTTAGGTAAAAGCCAATAATACATAAGGCATCCTTGATGAACTTAAGCGATATCCCATCTGAGCCCACAGAACGAGTATCTTTCAGACTTTTTATTGTTAATATCACAGTATTAGTGTCCACGGGTTTAGGTCTAAAATTCAATTTTTCACTCCCTCTATTACACTCTGTAATCAAGAGGTCCAACAAAGATAAGTGTTTTTTCTGTAAAGTCTGTTGTGTTTGATCATAAGTTGTCTTTCCTACATTTGCAAAGAAATTATTAAAACATTGGGCCTTTTCACTTACATTTTCGAATTTAAATGATTCCGAGCCACACTTCTTTGTAGGGACTAATTCTTTAATAAGATTCCATATACTAGATGAATTACCTTTAGAATCATAGAATTTATTGACATAATATTCCTTTTTAGTTGTAGCATTCCCCCCATAGCATTTAGTTGTAGCAAAGAGAGAGAGAGAGAGAGAGAAGAGAGAGAGAGAGAGAGAGAGAGAGAGAGAGATGGGGGGGAGTAATAAGATATTGGAAAGTGAGGCTAATAAAGAAAGAATTAAAGAAGAAAAGGGTAAAAGAGAAGGAAAAACCGAAAAAAAATTGAGAGAGAGAGAGAGAGGAGAGGAGAGAGAGGGGCAGGGGGAGGGACAGTGAGGGTGGGATGGAGAGGAAGGGAGGGAACAGAGTGATGGAATGAGATGAAAGTTGAAGTCGGGAGAGGGTGTGAGGAGGAGCCTGAGAAGGAGGGGGGGGAGGACGGGTTAATGAACTGGGTAAGTAGGGAAAAAAAGTAAGAGTTGTCGAGAGCAGAGAGATAAAAGTGGAAGGAGTGGTAATGAAGATTGACGAGTAACAGAGAGATGTTTTTGTAGTAGGGAAGGGATACATGGAAGACAGAACACCAGACCACACGACCAGACGAGAGAGAGAGGCGTGTGGACTGTGGAGGGAAGGGCGGGGAACAGCAGTGTTGGAATGAGCTCCATGAAAGTTGAAGTCGTCCCTCGGGGGTGTGGTGCCGCGCCTCGCCGCCTGCACGCCGCTGCACGTGGTCTCACTCCGCTCAACTCGGGCTAAGTAACGTGGAGCCAAAATGTCTAATAGTTTTTTTTTCGAGTTTTGCAGAGTAGCTATACTAATGTGGAATGATGTGGTAATGATTCGATTTTGACATTAACACTGTATACATGTTTTTTTTTTGTAGTAGTGAAGGTTGCATTCACATGGATATATCTTACACACCACACACACACACCACAACACACCACCACACACACACACACACACACACACACACCCCCCCACCCCCACCCCCCCCACCCCACCCCCACCCCCACCCCCACCCCCACCCCCCCTCCCCCACCCTCACCCACCCTCCCCACCCTCACCCCCCCCCACCCCCCACCCCACCCCCCCCCCCACCCCCACCCCCACCCCACCCCACCCTCACCCCACCCTCACCCCACCCCACCCCACCCCCACCCCCACCCCACCCCCACCCCACCCCCACCCCCCCACCCCCACCCCACCCCACCCCACCCCACCCCACCACACCACACCACCCAACACACCACAGACGACACAGACACAACACAGACACAGACACAGACACGACACAGACACAGACACAGACACAGACACAGACACACACACACACACACACACACACACACACCACACACACACCATGGCTGGGAACTGTGAATTTGTACCTCGAATTGTAAAGGCAAACTATCTACAATTTTTTATATTTTATCTGACGTGAAGGTATGTGGAACTATGTTGGAATTTTGTTGGTAAAGTTTTCTCATTACTCAATCAATAAAATTCAAAGTGACAGTTGCAATGACATACGTTGGTCAGTTCACGAGTCAGGAAGTGAGTCAGTCAGTCAAGTCAGGAAGTCAGTAATTTTATACTTTATTATTTGGAACAGAAATCATTATCTTGGACACTTAACTTATCTCGTGAAATTCAACGGTCACAAAACCTTCAACTTTTTTATCCCTCACAAGACTTTACAAAACATGAAATGCACACCCGCCTTGTTATATGATATGTAGGACTGATTGATACTTGTTGGACATTGCAAGACTGACAAGCTGCTCACACAGATGGGAAGTGTGCAGGGGGTAACAAGCAACCCATCATTATAATCTTGAGTCTGTAATTTGTAAGTTTGTACCTTCAAGAGATGCTTTAGTAATGGACATGTTCTCATCAGGTATACAGGAGACAGTAGACAGTTAGAGCGCACGCCAGTAAGAAATAGTCAATCTTTATCTCCTTGCATGCATACGAAAAAATCTGTTGTAGTCTGTATACCTGACGGGCTCATCAGTTGTCTGTAAAGCATAGAAAGAACTCATTTGTCTCTTATTGCATTTCTATTTTATCCTCTGTAGCCTTTCCCTCTGCTGATGTTTACCTTACAGGCAATAGTCAATCTATATATACTACTACTTTCTGTACTATCTACTCTACTACTTCTACTACTGTGTTTACTTTACGGGCTCGTCAGTTGTCTTTAAAGCATGGTAAATATTTATTTGTCTAGTATTGCATCTCTATTTCATCCTCTGTAGCCGCTCTTTCTCTCAGTGATAGAAGTAAAATGATGGTCATGTTCTATCACGTTCATATCATATTTTTACGTCGAGAGCAAACGCAGGCCGGGGCAGGTGAACAGCGAGCGAGTGTGTCAATTGCTTTAAATGGAGTGACGAGAGATTTCACAACAAGCAATGTCCATAAAGCAGGCTTTTTTTTTTTCTTTTTTTTTGTGTGTGTCTGTGTCTGTGTCTGTGTCTGTGTGTGTGTGTGTGTCTGTGTCTGTGTCTGTGTCTGTGTGTGTGTGTGTGTGTGTTTTACTGCCTAGCTCTTTGTTTTTCTATCTATGTCATCCATTTTCATGCATCATTTTCTTCGTGTATGTTTGCAGGATTTCATCGGTAATTCTCTCTCTCTCTCTCTCTCTCTCTCTCTCTCTCTCTCTCTCTCTCTCTCTCTCTTCTCTCTCTCTCTCTCTCTCTCTCTCTCTCTCTCTTCTCTCTCTCTCTCTCTCTCTCTCTCTCTCTCTCTCTCTCTCTCTCTCTCTCTCTCCCCTCTCTCTCTCTCTCTCTCTCTCTCTCTCTCTCTCTCTCTCTCTCTCTCCCCTCTCTCTCTCTCTCTCTCTCCCCTCTCTCTCTCTCTCCTCTCTCTCTCTCTCTCTCCCCCTCTCTCTCTCTCTCTTCTCTCTCTCTCTCTCTCTCCTCTCTCTCTCCCTCTCTCTCTCTCACCAATCATGTTTTTTTGGAACAATATCAACCACACATGTTTTATCACTGCCTCATCTTTCCTCCTCCTCCTCCTCCTCCTCCTCCTCCTCCTCCTCCTCCTCCTCGATGTCATTAATCAAGAGAACCTATTCGAGCTTTCAACTCAAGTGACAACAAGAAATAATGGTTTAAAACTAAACGGTCAACGTTGCATCACCGATCTCCGTAAAAAATATTTCAATGTTAGAGTCGTTGATCGATGGAACAAGTTACCAGCAAATGTTGTCGGAGCCAACACAATAACTACATTCAAAAACAGACTTGACGCGCACTGTAAAGTAAATGGGTATTGATAGTGCGAATTCGTATCTAGTCCCCCGTATCGATTAGTTGTAGTGGTAGTGGTAGTTGTATTTAGTATTTTTCATATCCTATCATTCTGCACTACGAAACTTCCATGTTCCTATCCTCTTTAGGGACATGGTATCATTTTCCAACTGTTTTCTTACAATAGTTGATAGTTAGTAGTATGTAGTTCAGCAGATACCCTCGCTATGGACCAATAGGTCTCCTGGTGTCTGTTACTCCTATGTAATCCTCCTCCTCCTCCTCCTCCTCCTCCTCCTCCTCCTCCTCCTCCTCCTCCTCCTCCTCCTCCTCCTCCTCCTCCTTCATCATCTTAATACCAAATATTTACACTTTTTTTCATACCCACACAAAATATCCCGTGACACTTCCATTTATATTTAATTCAACAACTATTTAATTTTTCTTGTGGGAGCAAATTCCTTTCTCGTCAACTTCCTTCCCCACATCTGCGGCGGTAAAACGTTATTGCGCTTGGTATCGTATCTAGGGCGTGACTCTCCGGGAGGAAGTGTCGTACGTGCCGTTTGGGCTGGCAATCGGAATCTAGGCTCAGGTAAACACAGGTGACTCACATTTAAGACTCGCGTCGTGACCGTTTCCAGACAAGAGGCTTTTTTGATGGCGTTCTTTGGCCAACAATAATGTGGTTGCCAGAGGGCTTTTGGGATCAGTTTTTCTTCCTCTTTTCTCTGCCGTGCACTGAAGGTCTTTGATATTGACTCTTTGTGTTGATTCTTCCTTCCTTCCTTCCTAAAATAGCGCAATAAAAATCTACCGCACTATTTAACTAGAGTTTCTGTATAAGGAACATAAATCGAGTTGACGCTACCCTTTGTAATCTAGGTACCCTACATTTAACTATCTACACACGTACGTACACTATGCACATTACATTACCAACACACCAGCCATGTAATCCTTTTCTCCTCACAAACAAAGATAACGTACATTTACATTTCATATACATTTAATTTATTGTACATTTCAGTCCTCCCTTTCTAAATGAATTCTTTGTTGCGAAGTACTATATGATATTGCTTCTCCTTCGGTTGCCCTAAGATTGAGGGGAATTCGTATGCTTTACTATCCCTTCCTACATACTAGTAAGATTTAAGAGCAATGTAAGCCTGATAAGCAACGTAGCAAAGACCAAACATACCGTCGCTGTCAGGAATCTCTTGTAATAATCTTTGCTCAAAAATGTTCCTCCTCTTCATCTTACAACCTGACACCTTGCTCCTCTATCGGCCTTCCTCCCTCTTATCTTCTTCCTCCATCGGCCTCCCTCCTTCTCTCCGCTACTTGGTGCCTTCCTTCACTTGCAAGGTTTCCTCTTCACACGACTGCTTTCTCCTCCCTCCTTAACGTTTTTCCTTTCCTCCTCCTTTCCTTTGGCTCACTTGACTCCTTACTACCTTCCTCCACTCATTTTCCTCTTCCTCTCCTACTTCCCGTTTACTAGATTCCTTCTATTCCACATTCTCCTGCCACTTCTTTCAATACGGTATTCCTTTCTCCTCCTTTTCACTGCTTTCCTTTCCTTCCTTCCTTCTCCTTACTTGACTCCTTACTACCTTCCTTCACTTATTTTCCCCTTCCTCTCCTACTTCATTTACTAGATTTTCTCTTATTCCATATTCCCTTTCCACTTTCTTTCAAGATTATTCCTTTCTCCGCCTTTCCTTCCTTTTCCTCATATGACTCCTTACTACTTTCCTTTACTCATCTTCCCCTTTCTCTCCTACTTCCCGTTTACTCTATCCCTTCAATTCCACATTATTTTTCCACTTCCTTTCAAAAATTTTCCTTTCTCTTCCTTTCTACTGCTTTTCTTTTCCTTCTATTCTACATTCCTTTCCACTTCCTTTGAAAATTATTCCTTTCTCCTCCTTTCCCCTGCTTTCCTTTTCCTCCTTCTATTCCATATTCCTTTCCACTTCCTTGCAAGAGTATTCCTTTCTCCTCCTTTCCACTCCTTTGCCTCCTCCTCACGCGTCTCCCACCCCATCTTTTCCTCCACAGTAACCTCATTCTTCTTCCCACGACCTCTCGCTTCTCCCGCTGGTGGCATTCAACAATCTCATAATTAAGACGAAATTCTTGTGAAACTTTACGATGTTAATTATATGCAGCTTTTTCTTTTCCCTGACGCCCTCGGTTCCTGTACATCTATTTTTCACGACTGAAGTATAATTTTCTCTCAGTCTTTTACGTTTTAATTTTTTTCTCCTGGTATTGTGCGTGTTTTGGCTTCACTTTGGTGCTTTTTCCTTTTTTTTGGCACTTTTTGGCACTTCACTTGATAATTTTCTCAGTGTTTCGCGTTTTAAATTTTTTTTTCTCTTCTGGTTTTGTGTGTGTTTCTGCTTTATTTGGCATTTTTGTTATGAATCGAGGACATATTTTAGGGTTTTTTGACGGATGGCAGGAAATATTAAGCGTGATTTGTGGTATAGTTTCAGTAATACTAATGGATATCGTGGCTTACTTTGCGGGGGCGTGCTGGATGACTTTCAGGGTAAAATTCATGATTGTTTTATTCGCTTTCGTAGCAAAAATTGATAGGTTGGGAATTCATCTAATATTAATGATGATAATGATGAAGATGATGATGATGATCCATTCACTTCCTTTGTCTCATAATTATTTAAGTTTGTGGAAATATCATAAAACCAATAATTAGTATCATTATGGTAAGAATGAATGAGTATATTTTTTATTACCACCTATATTTTGAAAGATTGTGTTGACGATTAACTTTTTTTCTTCAAATTTTCCTTTTTTACTTACAATTTTTTTGGGTACTTTTTTTTCGAAATTCTTTTTAACTAACATAACATTTTGCACCCGCTTCATGTACCCGCTTCATGTACCCGCTTCATGTACCCGCTTCATGTACGTACCTTGTTTCTCTTCCAAACAATATTTCCTTCTAATACAATTCAATTACTACTACGTTATGTTCCGTTTTTGTATTGTAAAATTAATCTTGTTTTAAGCTCCAGTGTTTCCATTAGGATTGTTATTGAAAAAATCCTGAATTATTTGTTACTTGATTTTGTTTTATGTATTTGCTTTCTTCTTTCATCTAATCTATTCTGGTTTTTTTATTTACAGGTATGTGAACAAACGGCTCCAGAAAAGTGTTGCCTTCGGAAAAAGAGTAAGTTACGAAGTCATCATTTATTTTCCTTCCACCATTTATCTCTCTCTCTCTCTCTCTCTCCTCTCTCTCTCTCTCTCTCTCTCTTCTCTCTCTCTCTCTCTCTCTCTCTCTCTCTCTCTCTCTCTCTCTCTCTCTCTCCTCTCTTTCTCTTTCTCTTTCTCTTTCTCTTTCTCTTCTTCATCTCTCTCTCTCTCTCTCTCTCTCTCTCTCTCTCTCCTCTCTCTCTCTCTCTCTCTTCTCTCTCTCTCTCTCTCTCTCTCTCTCTCTCTCTCTCTCTCTCTCTCTCTCTCTCTCTCTCTCTCTCTCTCTCTCTCTCTCTCTCTCTCTCATTTGTTAGTGCAGACGATAAGGATTTCAAAAAATAAACTAGATAGATATATGGATGTAAGTAATGTATGTTTATTACAGGAACTACCACGCGTCGGTCTGCCGGCCTCTTGTAGCTTCCTTATGTTCTCATGGACGAGTATATATTGACTTACTGAGTTATACGGACATAATTTTAATGAGTATCAAAGCGTTTCCAAAAATTGTCTTTAATATACTCCTCATTTAGTATTTTGAGAAACCGTCAATTGTCGATAAATTTACTAAACAAAAAAGTGCAGGCTAATGATGAAGATTATAGTGAAGTACAGTGTTTAGGCTACAACTGAGTTCTATTTAGCGTTTCGTTTAGTTACCTATTAGTGACTAAGAAACCTGAAAATTCATTCCAGTTCTAACGATGACAAATGGTCGTGGAATATAAAGGGTCTATAAATGTGGAAGCGATGGTGTACAGAGTGCGGGATGGTTTAAGGTAGCTGCGGTTTTTTTCATATTGACCAGCTGTGTGTGGTGCAATTAAGGCGTAAGGTAATTAAGGTAATCATAAGGTAGTTTGAGCGTGAGAAAATTGTTGTTTAGAGAGAAAACGGGGTCGGAAGGAACATAGAGTGAATTTAAACCTAATAAACGCGTGTGGTATTTAGGTACAGGGCTGATATTAGGTTTAATCAAGCTAATTGAAATGTAGGATAGGTATAAAGAAGGTATATATGTATGTAGAAAGGTATACAAAAGTTATGTATGTTATTTAAGGAGAAAATGCCATTGGATGGAGTAGAACATTAACGTAAACCTAGTATACGAGTGTGTTATTCCAGTACAGAGCTGAATTTAGGTTTAATCAAGCTAACTGAAATGTAGGCCAAGTATAAAATAGTTATATAGGTTGCTTAAGGAAGACAACAAGTATTTATGTTGTTTATAGAGAAAATGCCATTGGAAGGAATAGAAAATGAACTTAAACCTACGAAACGCGTGTGTTATTCTAGTACAGAGCTGAATTTAGGTTTAATCAAGCTAACTGAAATGTAGGATAGGTATAAAATAGTTATATAGGTTGTTTAGGGAGAAAATGCCGTTGGAAGGAGTAGAAAATGAACTTAAACCTACGGAACGCGTGGTTTATTCCAGTACAGAGCTGAATTTAGGTTTAATCAAGCTAATTGAAATGTAGGCCAGCTATAAAGAAGCTATGTATAAGGCGAGGTAATTACGGCAGGTGAGTTCATAAAGGCGTAGCTGCTAATAAAGACGCAGGTGTCTGGACGTTGATAGGATAATCAAGGCACAGGTAGGCTGTTGCTCCGCCTAAGTAATTATCTTGGGATATTACCTGAGACGCCTTGACATACCTGAATAATTAGTAATTTTGACCAGGTGTGTAGAGCCAAGGACACTGACAACGCATAGATAGAGAGATAGATGTTTAATTGATTACGCTATTAGAAGATACTCACTAACCTCAATATGGTCTTGAATATATGGTCCGGAATGATATAATCTGAATAATTAGAGTAATTTTGACCAGGTCTGTAGCTAAGGACGCTGTGATAGATAGATAGATAGATGTTTTGTTGATCACACTATAGTAAGATCAGAATAACTAACTTCAATAGGGTTTTGCATATATGGTCCTGGACATATAGGCTTGAATGATATACCTGAATAATTAGTGATTTTGACCAGGTGTGTAGCCAAGGACGTTGTGAACACTTAGATAGATAGATGTTTTATTGACCACTCTATAGTAAGATAAGAATCACTAACCTCTAATTGAACACATAGATAGATGGATAGATATTTTATTGACCACTCTATAGTAAGAGAAGAATCACTAACTTCTAATTGAACACATAGATAGATAGATAGATAGATATTTTATTGACCACTCTATAGTAAGATAAGAATCACTAACTTCTAATTGAACACATCGATAGATAGATGGATAGATATTTTATTGACCACACCCTAGTAATATAAGAATCACTAACTTTTATATTAGGTCCAATGAATATAGTTATAATATACTGCACATAAAGTAAGCTAAAACTAGATCCAAAGTAAACAAGTCACATTAACTTATTCTAAGCCATCTAAGTCATTTCTATTCAGTCATTCCTAAGTCATTCTAGTATACACGCCTATGACAAAACACATAACAAATATAACCGTCTTGCGTCATCAGATGGAAACAAAAAAATGAAAATCTCTTCACTTTCAACTTGCTTTTGACTCAAGAATACAAAGACATGAAATGAAACATGAGAAAAACATTAAAACTCCCTCACTTTCAACTTACTTTTGGGTCAAGAACACAAAGACAAAAAAAAAAAAAACCGAGAAATAAATGAAAATCCCCTCACCTTCAACTTACTTTGGGTTCAGGAAACAATGACATAAATAAAGCAAACAAAAAAAATGAAATCCCCTCACCTTCAACTTACTTTTGGCTCAGGAAACAAGGACAATATAAAAAGAAACATGAATCACCGTGGAAACGCGTGAAACACACCCCATCGGATGCTTCCAATTGACCTGACCTCGACGATGAATTGACCCGCCCGACCAGGTGTATTAACATCATTTTTCAGTGTCTAGAGAGCTCGTGTCAGGTCAGGCTCAATCTTTCCTCCCCTTCCTTTCCCTCCTGCCCTCCCTCCTCTCTTCCTTCTTCTCTTCCCTCCCTCCTCTCTTCCTTCTTCTCTTCCCTCTTCTCTTCCCTCCCTCCCCTCTTCCCTCCCTCCTCTCTTCCTTCTTCTCTTCCCTCCCTCCCCTCTTCCCTCCCTCCCCTCTTCCCTCCCTCCCCTCTTC
>JACEEZ010018645.1:25000-27500 GCA_016584305.1 Chionoecetes opilio | reverse complement strand
TTATATTACTACTACTACTACTACTACTTACTACTACTGTATGTGACTTGAACCTCAACACATTATTGCGTATTATTTGTGGATCACTTTTCATTCATGAGTATCTCAAGATTTCTATTAAGTTTATAAATATACCTTTTTCCCTTTCCTGCTCCATAATTGTTGGTTATTGTTTGTTACATTCCTGCATTGAAAGTAACTAAGTAAATATGTTTTAGTGTTATATTATAGTGTTGTTCTTAATCCACGTTCATTTCCTTGTCATATAATCAGCCTCTGCTTTCATAGGCTCTCTATTTGTCGATGTATTCACTCGGCGTAGAGTTCAAAGCAGCATTTGTTAGTAATATTAATTTGTGTGTATTATATATTATTTCTTTATAACCCTAATGAATTATCAAAGTAAAAAAATATTATAAGCCTATTGTATTATTTACTAATGAGGCTTAAGTTTTGTGGATTGATAATTTTTCTTTATTCCCTCATTTTTTGGTCAGTATTATTTTTCAACTTGCATTATCGGATCCTTCCTCATATCATCTTCCTCCTGTTTCTCTGCAAGTCTCCTTTATCTACTTATCTCTTCCTTTCTACTTAGCCTACTACTACTACTACTATTTCTACTATTTCCACTTAAAGACTACTATTTCCACTATCATCTTATCCTTTATCTACTTATCTATCTTCCTTTTTCTTGTCTTTATTTTTGTCTTGTTCTTTATCAGTCATTCACTGGACCATAGCACACTAAGTCTGGACTGCGCACGGAATATCGGCCTGTTGCACAAGGGCCTGAAGTCGGAGTGCCGCTCGGATTCATATATATATATATATATACATATATATATACGGATCATATAGACTGGTTTATCAGTATATATGATATACTGTAATCTTCGTAAATGTTTGTTCTATAATATTATCAAATAAAAAACAGTAAAACATGCTAAAGAAATGCCATTACGAGACTGAAGAAATATGCATGAACTTAAACTTCACTTCAACTCTTTGCCATTTAAAACTTGCGAGTCAACCTTTATCATGAAGGGTATCAATAGAAGCGCAATTTTATTAGCTTTCCATTGATATATTTCGTTTTCTGATAAATGAATTAAAACCATGCATAAATTAGCGTTAAATAAATAAATAACCTCATCAATCGGGAAAAGTACCCGATTGATGAGGTTATTTATTTAGTTAACGCTAATTTATACATGGTGCTAATTCATTTATCAGAAAACAAAATATATAAGTAAATAAATAACATCATCAATCGGGAAAATTACCCGATTGATGATTTTATTTATTTATTTAACGCTAATTTATGCATTGTTCTAATTCATTTATCAGATAACGAAATACATCAATGGAAAGCTAATACAATTGCGCTTCTATTGATACCCTTCATGATAAAAGTTGACTTGCAAAGTTTTAAATGCCGAAGAGTTGAAGTGAATATTAAGTTCATGCATATTTCTTCAGAGTCTCATAATGGCATTTCTTTAGCGTGTTTTACTGTTTTTTATTTGATAATATTATAGAACAAACATTTACGAAGATTACAGTATATCATATATACTGATAAACCAGTCTATATGATAGTCCATAGACCACTATATCTCTTTGTCGGGTGGGCCGCAGGCCGCTATGCAGCTTGCAATTTCAAAACATTGTCGCGTGAACAGTCCAGAGATATAGTGTTCTATGACTGGACTTATAATTTTTTGCCATCATAAATGAGTTCCTCATTCCTATCCCTCTATTAACTTTATTTTCCTACTCCACTTTCCACTCCTCTCATTAAATTCATTAGCATTGTTTTTCTTGCTACATCACATACTTTTGTTTTACTCCATTTCTTTCTTACATGTATCTGTGTCTTGTCTGTTTATCAGGTCTGTCTGTATGTGTCTCTGTCTGTCTGTCTGTCTGTTTGTCTATCTGTGTACTTCAAATATTTCTGTTTTAATTTCCCTGTTGGTTTTATTATCTCTCTCTCTCTCTCTCTCTCTCTCTCTCTCTCTCTCTCTCTCTCTCTCTCTCTCTCTCTCTCTCTCTCTCTCTCTCTCTCTCTCTCTCTCTCTCTCTCTCTCTCTCTCTCTCTCTCTCTCTCCCTTCCATATATCTTTTTTTTCAATCATGTCTCTGAAGCCCTCCATTTATCCCTCTATTAACCTCCCCTCTGTCCTCTTTCTCCTTTCTCTTCCTGCGTCTCTTGCTTTGTTTATTTTTGCTTTCTTCACCCTCTCCTGTCGCCCGTGTATTGAATTTCTTTCTTTTTGTCTATTTCTCTTTCCCCTTTCAACCATTCGTTCTTCCATATATCCTTTCTTCCTTTCTTCCTTCATTCCTTCTTCCAAATTTCTTTCTTTTTGTTTATCCCTCTTTCCCCTTTCAACCATTCGTCCTTCCATCTTTACTTCCCTTACTTCCCTCTTTCCATCCTTCTTTCCATATTTTTTCGCCGTCCTTCAGCGTCAATTTTTTCCTCCTGTGTGTG
>JACEEZ010018644.1:46274-74011 GCA_016584305.1 Chionoecetes opilio | reverse complement strand
TAGACCATCTGATCATAATATTTATCCTTACATATCAATTCCCCTAATTAGTATTTACGCTCCTATAAAATAGTCTGAGGTTGATTCCCCGTGAGGAGAGATGACTATTATTTAACTCCCTACCCTTATTTGGTGCCGTAGTGGCAGCCATTCAGCAAAACAGAGGTAATCAGCATCACACTGACTCCGCCCCGCCCCGGGCGCATATTAACAACATGCTCGCCGTTTCGGCAGGCCGCTCGCGATTTTTTTTTTTTCTTCGGTTAAGGTTCGGTAAGGTTAGATTAGATCAGGTTTACGTTCGTAGTAATATTGATAACTTTGTAGGGGAATCACAATGAGGTTATTTTCAAGAAAATCCTGTGGTTAGTTTCGGAGCTACAGCCATGCGTAGAGGGCCGCCAACCTGCCGAAAAGGGCTAGCATGTTGTTAATATGCGCCCTGGGTCGCGGTGCGGGTGCGCTTAACCGCCTAGGCCCCTAAAACGGGAATTTTCTTTTCTTTTTAAATGTACTTGTACTTAAGTACCTTGTCATGTACTTGGACTTGAACTTAAGTACAAATCTGCTGTACTTGTACTTGGACTTGAAACATTCTGCAGTAGTACTTGTATACTTGTACTTAATTAAGTAGGACTAAGGACTACCACCTGTACTTGGACTCAAGCCTGACGCATATTGAACGTGCTTAAAAGGTATGAATGCCGTCCCCATGCTGAAGTATGGTCTCGGGCCTGTGCGGGGTTTGCCTGCAAGGTGTGGATAGTGGGCATGACCACACGTGCCCACGCCCCCTGGTGAAAGCTGTGTGGGGTGCGGCGATGGCACGCCGCGGCATCTGGCACGGCCGACAACCCCCTTTGGGAGCGTGATGGGGGATGTGCGTGGGGAGGGCGAGGTGGAGGTGTCACTGCTTGCCTTTGGTCTGGCCTTGGGATACGTGGCCGAGGCCCGTCAGAAGGAAGACGCCAAGCAGAGTTGGGCAGTATCTAAATACAATTGTATTTAAATACATTTGTGTATTTAGAAATTTTATTTAAAAAATACATTGGTGTTATGTTTAAAACAGTATTTAAATACTTTTATGAGTATTTAAATACATTTAATATAAAATGTTTTATACTTTTATACCAGTTAATTTGTCCATAAACCCGCCCAACTATCTGGCAACCCTGATGTTACAGTGAACCAGTGTTTCCATTGGCAAGGAAATGTCCTGATTTCAAGGAAATTTAGGCCTGAAAAGAAAATTTCTAAGGAAACCCAAAATCTAAGGAAATCCTAAGGAAATTAGTTTTTTTCGGACATGTTAAAATTTGTATGTATTTAAAATGTATACATGTACACATGGCTAGGGGAGGCGGTAGCGGAGCGGTTAGTCTCCAACTGGCGTTCTCGGTGAGCCGAGTTCGATCCCCGAAGAAACCTAAAACCTTTCTGCACCGTCGAGTGGCCTAAGAACACCCACATGCCCTGCCTACCAACTCTACCATCGACTGCGAGTGCATCGGAGGACACAGGGGGGCGGCATGAGCCTCACAGGCGTCACTTATAAGAATCCTGCCTGCGCACCAAACGGGCGAGGACCAACCATCAGAACCCTCAAGTGAACCTCCCGAGCCTACCATCTGAGCCCGGGTCACCACTGCCTACAGGCGCTATAGGCACAGATGTAAAAAATAAAAAAAAAAAATATAATATATATATATATAATAAATTTTTATATAAAAAAAAAAAAAAAAAAAAAATAATAATAATGTATTAAATACAATGATGTATTTAGTATTTAGTATTTAAATACATTCGTAAAATGTATTTGGTATTTAGTATTTAAATACATTTCTCCAGTATTAGTATTTTGTATTTAAATACATTCCCAATTATTTAGTGCCCAGCTCTGCCGCCAAGACGTGTGTGTGCGGTGGGGCGGCACGCTATCCCCCATGGCGGGACAGCTGGGGCTATGCGACACGGGAGCCTGAAGTGCCGGCGGCAGTCCAGGTGGAAAGGGGCACTGGCCTAAAATACTCAGTTGTTATAATACGACAGTGACTGTATGTTTGGGAACCTGTTGTTCTGCCGGAATCCCTGATCACCCAAGCACTAAAATACTCAGTTGTTATAATACGACAGGACTGTATGTTGCCAACCTGTGTTCTGCCGGAATCATGATCACCAAAGCACTAAAATACTCAGTTGTTATAATACGACAGTTTACTGTATGTTGGCAAAACCTGTGTTCTGCCGGAATCATGATCACCGAAGCACTAAAATACTCAGTTGTTATAATAAAACAGTGACTGTATGTTGGCAACCCGTGTTCTGCCGGAATCATGATCCCCGAAGCATAAAATACTCAGTTGTTATAATACGACAGGACGTTGTTGGAACTGTTTTCGCCGGAATCATGATCACCAAAGCACTAAAACAAGGTGGACTTACCATTTATTTTTTCATTTGCCTTTCTTTTTTTTCTAATTTTTTTTTTTATAAATATTTTTTTTTTTTTTTTTTTTTAAAAAAAAAAAAAAAAAAAAAAAAAAAAAAAATATATATATATATTTTTTAATTATAAAAAATTATATAGTAATATATATTAATATATAGTAATAATATATATTTATATTATAATATATATATTATATAAATTTTTTCGAATGTAAAAAAAATTTAAATGTAATTATATAGCAAATTATAAAATTTAAAAAACCGTGTTGAAAAAAAATTCTTGATATTAATTTATTGTAAAGTGATGAAAAATTGCGAAACGGAGTCCCCGGGCGCTGCCTGGCCCCGGGGAGTGTGAAAAACCGCTGCTCCACAAGAGTGGTCTGCCTCTCTATGGAGACACGCTTATGCTTTTTGATTGATTTAATGCTAAAAAAAAGGGAAAAAATGTGCCAGAATGGGAAAAGGCTATGGCATTTTGGCAAAGCATAATGAAGGGAAGGGGTTATAGAGAAAGAGTAAAAACGGTGGGGAAGGGGAAAGGAAGGGGAACGATAGAGTAGGGTTAGAAAGAGGAAGGATGTGAAAGGTTTTTGGGGGAAGGAGATATAAATTCGGTTTTTGGGAAAGGGTGAGTAAGGAAAAGTTCTGCGGGGCGATAACTGAGGCTTATAGCAAGAAAGAAGGAGAAAAAGGTTTTTTTGGGGGATAGAAGTCGTGAAGGTTCCAATGAAGAACAGACAGAGGTAGGGTTAGGGGTGAGATATTTGGAATGGTAGCGTCCAGAGTAGAGGGGGTTAGCAGGACCAGCGATATCAGGTGGGGCAAGGTAGAGGTGAAGTACAGTCAGTAGGGTCGGGGGGGCGAGGGGAAAGGAGGGGGATTTTGGCAAAGGGAGTCTTTTTACAGCCAGGAGGGGGGATAATTTAAGAATAGATTTAAAACAGGGGGGACGGTTACAGGTAGTAGAAGAAGAGGGAAAAGGAATGGGTTTGATCAGGGGGAAGGGGGGGAAGGGGGGAGGGGGGAAAAGATGGAGAAGGGGGGGGGAAGAGGGGGAACAGGGGGGAAGTGGGAGGCAGAAGGAGGAAGAGGGGTAGGGGGAAAGGGGGATGGAAAGGAGATCTCAGCTGAGATTTTGAGGTTGAGAATGAAGGTGGGATGATGAGGGGGTTTGGGTTTTGGAAGAGGGCAGAGGGGACATGTCTTGAAGCGAGCGAGGTATCGATTTACCCCAGGGTCTCAACAGGGGGTCAGGACGGGGACCGGGAGGCACGGGGTTTTTAGAAGAGGAGACGTAAAAAAGGGGGGGTGGGGACGAGCGGGGAAAAGGGAAAGAGACAGGGAAAGGGTTTTTCGAGGGGGAGAAGGGGAAGAACGTTTAGGTCTTTCGGGCAAGAGTAGGGAGGGGGGGGAGTGTTGGGGAAAGGGGGTGTGGGGATCGAGGAAGGGGTAGGGTCGGGAGTATTGGGCTGAGGAGGGAAAGGGGTATTATGGAGAGAAAGGGGGCAGCAGGAGGGAAAATGAAGGAGAGTAGGGGAGGGGAGGAACGGGGAAAAAGAGGGGGTAGGAGAGGTTTTTAGTGGAGGATGGGAATATGGGATTGGAAAAAAGCTGGGAGAGGGGGGGTAGACAAAAAGGTGGGCGGCGAGTTTCCCTGGCGGGTTCCCCCTAAAGTAAAGCCCTTTTTAAATTGATGGATGCCATTCTGATTCGAAGTGTTAGACGGGGAAAACCCTTTGTAGAAGACGTTGTGGGAACCATACAGTTCCCCGGGGAGATTTGCAGGAACACGTGGAACGAGCATAGCTGGGTTTGAGCACAAAAGGGAAAGCGGGAGGGATCGGCAGTGCATGGCAGGGGGCCAAAACGCCCAGGGTGGCACGGGCGTGGAGTAGGGCGGGTAAGGTTTAACAGAGTAGTGGACCCCGGCAACAAAAATGCTATCAGGGGATCTTCCCTTTTTAAAAGTGATTTTGGGGACAATGAAGGTAGGAGATTTACGGCGGCCCCGGGGGGGGAGATGTAGCAGTAAACGCAAGGGCATCAAAATTGTAAAAAGGTCGAGGGGGGACACCGCGCCTCATTATATAATATATTTAAAAAAAAGATAGAGCCCAGCCTCTGGCCCTTTTGTTTGGTCAATTCTTGCGGTGGAAGTGACAGCGAGCCACTTTTCCGAAATTTAACTCATTACGTGAATTATCATAAGGGTTGTTTATAAAAAAAAGTTTTTTTTAACGCCCCCCATTGTTTTTGACAGCATATTTGGATGTCGAAATGTACCCCAATCCGATAAAATTAGTAGTTTACGCAAATTTACTAAGGGGGGCTTTTTTTACGCAAAAAAATTCCCGGGACGCCCCCCCCATTGATTTTGACAGCACTACTTGCAGCAAATTTCAGCCAATCCGCAATAATTAGGAGTAGTTATAACTTTTTGGCGGAAACTTGATTCAGGGGGGCTTATGGTAAGGACAGCGAGCGAAGCTCGCTGTAAAAATTTTAGGGGGCAAAAAAATAAAAAAGTTTAAATTTTCTTCCTATTTTGGTGAAAATGGTGCATTAGCAAAAAACCCATCGTATGCAAATTTTTGGCCCTCAAGGGATATTTGGGGTGGGGGATTACAACTTTGTTATTTACCCATGCAGGCTTTTAAAGGGGGGGGTTTCATCTTAAAAGCGGAAAAGCCGGACATCCCTTTTCCCCGATGGTGCTGGCCCCCCCTCTGGTGAGTTTTACCCCCTGGGTGGGGGGGTATCAGGGGAGCCCCCACTCATTGTGGCCGGTTTGCCGGGGAAGGGAAGCCTTCGGGGTTTCCCGGGGTGTTATGGGGGGCCCCCACAACTTGGAGGGGAAGGGGCGCTGTTCCTCTTTTTTTGGCAACGGAGGTTTTTAAAGGGAAAGGGAAATGAGCCCCACTCCCGCTGGGCGTGTCGTTGACGACGCAAAGTCCTCGATTGGGGCGGCAGGCCCGACGTACGATTCCTCTTCCCTCCCATTTCCCGGGGGGTGGCGGACAGGAAGTCGGTCTTGATATCAAGAGTTTCCGAAGAGGCGGAGGGAATTTTTTCGTGCAAAGGGGGGGCAGTTTTGCCGCAGGAACTTGTGTGATGGGGGTTTTTTCGCTTGGTGGGTTCCTCGGTCCTTCATCGTAGAGAATTTGGCCTGTACTTGGTACAATTGGTTTGGGAGACGGGGAAAAGACGTAAAGTCGAACAGTACAGGTCAATGAGATCTTCGCCAAGTACCAGAAATGGGGGCTCAGAGGGGTTTGAAGCGGCCTTTCCGATATTTTCGCGTGGTAGAAGGTTCTTTAGGGAACCAAAGATCTGGGGGGAGGTAGGATGGAACCTCGATTAAAAACATCGAGGAGTAGATCTGGGTTTTTGCGAACGATGAAAACCCGTGGGGGCTGACATTTCTCGAGGTTTGTGGACGACCCCAGTCGCTGCCCCCAAAAACAAGATCATCCAGAGCGTAAATGAAGGCCATCCAACGCGCTCGATAAAGCGCCCCGGGGGCTAGGATCGGGGTTTGGGAAAAGGGGCCCCGCCCGAGGAAAAAGGATGCTCACCCCGGAGTTCCTTATAGTCGCCCCGGGTCTGCTTTGTCGAAGCAGACTTTTTTAAAAAACCTAAATGAGTCGTCCCCTTGGAGACCAGGTTTCCCGCGTCTTCTTTGGTGGGGGGTTTTTTCCCGAGGTTGATGAAGACCAGTAGCCCTTGAAGCGAGAGAAGATGGTATCTCGGGACCAGAAGTACCCCAAAAACCGTAGAAAAAGACCTTCTCAAGGACAATTTCGGGGGACGGGGGATGACGGCAAGCAAGTGAAACGGGGGGTGGGCCCGAGTTCTTTTGCAAGATGGTGAGCCCATTGATGGCTCCAGTGTAAACCCGGTTTGTGTCAAAGCACATCCCCACGACTCTTTCCGGGAACCCCCAGTCTTCTAGACCCTGAACACAGTTTGAGCGGCGGAAAATCACCAGTTCCGGAGTGCAGTTTCGGGACTCCTAGGAGCTTCTCCACCCCTTCTCCTGGGACGAGGAGGGCGAGTCTTTCGGCGCGAGTGCCATCGTCCTGAGGAAAGGATTTTCCCGCCCAATGAACGGTAAGGGGGTAAGAGGACGAAAGTCTTTTGATGTCCTTGCCAAAGTGGACCTGACTTCGCTTTGCCTGTCAAAGGGATGGGTTCAGCAAAAGGGCTCTTGGGGGATCGGGGCCCAAGCTACTTGCCGTAGCCGCCCCCAATTTCGAAGGGCTTTGGCGGCTACTGACCCCAGTTCTGAAGGGCTCCGACGAGATCAGGGGATAGGACGGACTTCGTCCCCCGTGTCCCAATCGCTTTGGTGGAGAAGCGCCCCCCGGCGTGGGAAAAGAAGAAGTCGAGTGTTGGCGGGTTTGGCTGGACTTGATGCTCAGACGATGACGACCCGCCCACCATCCTTCTCCTTTTGGCTTTTTGGCGGACGTGAGAGAGGGCTTTCACGTCGGCAAACGATTTTTTTCAGCTTTTTTGTCCAGACTAGCCATCGAAACCCCCCTCCCCTTCTCCCCCTGGGAAGAAGGAAAACCTTGTTTTCAGGAATGGGCACAGAGTGAGGGCGGCGGAGGGGGCGATGTCCAAAGGTCTGGGGAGACTTTCTGGAAGGTTTTTCGTTTTTTTGGCAGGCGTGATCCAGGGGTTTTTTTTGCTTTTGCTCAGGCTTTCCCCTCGTCGAAAAAGTCCAGTAATCTTCCCCCTCACGTGGGGTTTTTCCCCATAATGGGGGTCCTGCTCGTGTCCAGAAGCGAGGGTCCTTTTAGCCCCAGCTGCACTCTGCTGCACCGTCTTTTTTCTTCCTTGTGTGCGTAGGAAAAATCGTCGTTTAAAAAACGTTTCCCCCCGGGTGGGAAGTTTTGCTCCGTGATAGAAGGAAAAACTATGGAAGAAGCCAAACTTTTAGTTTGCTTCTCGTGGTCATGACCTGGGGGCGAAAAAAAGGGAAAGTTCAAGATCGATCCCCCACCTCTAAATATCAAACCCATTAGCTGAAACTTTGACAAGACAGTTTTTTAAGTACAAGGCAGATACCACAAAAGTAGTGAAAAAAAAATGACTTTGAAAAAATTTTCCCCCATGCGCTATTGGCACCTAATAATAAATATAATATATATATATAATTATATAAAATATATATATATATATATATAATATATATATATATATATATATAATTATATATATTAAAAAATATATTTATAATTTATATTATATCTTTTTTTCATATCTGAATTTTCCCTTTTATTCAAAAAGGCACATTAAAAAAAAAAAAAAAAAAAGTTATACTGTTTAAAAATATTAATTAAAAAAGTACAAAATTTGCAATACCCCCAAAAATGGCTGAAAAAATGTACAGAAATAAGGGGCCGTCGGTGCGTTTTTTCGAGGAAAGGAAGGGAACAGTAAGTCAGCAGTACATGGATCTTAACTTGTGTCAATTTGCTTGTTAAAAGAAGCGAAAAAGCCATTTTATTTAAGGTCTCAGCTTTTAAAAATGCCCATGTTACCCAAAAATAGGGTTTTAAATATGATAAAAATACGGAAATTTAGGAAGAACAGTAGATTCCCTTCCTGGCACAAATACAGCAGTAAGCACAAGGGGTCAGGAATTTTTACCTAGTAAAAAAAAAAACGAGTTTTGGGGAATCCTTTTCGTGAGATGAGACGGGTTTGACGGGGAAAAATTTATGCTAAAATTCACGAAGATTTATACTCGCGATATAAAAAAAGCTATGAAAAATGCTAGAAAATTGAGGAAAAATGATTTGAATGAAAATACAATAATGCTAACCTCGTCCCCATCTATTTAAAAACTCTGTCACTGCTCGATTTCACACACGGAAGGGGTAGTAGGGGTATGTAGTAGGAGTATAGTGCTTTTTGGGAGTATAGAGTAGAAGTAAAATTTGAAGCTAGGTAGTGAAATATGGATATTCAAAGTTAGGTGCATTCCACACAAGAATAATTTTTGATAGCATTTCTTTTATAAGAGGTCCTTTGTGGTAGATATATTAACTTGGTGTGTGGTGTTGTGTGTGTGTTGGTTGTGTGTGTGTGTGGGTGTGTTGTGTGTGTGGGGTGGGGCGGCCGTGGTGCGGCGTGCTGCGGCGTGGTGGTGGTTTGGGGGTTGGGTGTGTGTGTGTTGTGTGTTTGGGGTGTGGGTTGTTTGGGGGCGTGGGGTTGGGGTGGGTTTGGGTGGGGGGCGCCTGCGTGCGGCGTGTGCGCGCGGGTTTTTGTGTATGTGGAACCCTGAGAGCTCCATGTCCACTTTGGATGGATCCCTAACGCCTAGTGGGGTGGGTGCCCTCATGTGGAGAGGTGGTGGGGAGGCGCCGCTGGGGGGGGGGCCCCAAAGGCGGCCTCCCCTCCCGGCGTGGGGAGCGCCAGACTCCAGCCCCGCGCCACGGCGAGGGTCTCACGGGTTTCCAGGACCACCACGAAAATGATTGTTGGGGCCTTCATTATATCCCAATACCTCTTCAATTCTGACAACAATACAAACCGCTCCGGCAGCGGGCAAGAGATTGGGTTCTCCATCATCTTGGGGCCCCGAGATGGAGTTGGTGAGTAGGGAAAAACGAACTTTTTTCATTTTTTTTTATCTAACACATAAAATGACTACAATCACACACCCAAATCCCGCTCATTAAAAAAAGACCTTAAAATCTGGGGTATGGTGCGCGGTGCGTCGTGAAATTATAGATTTGAAATAGAGTTCCCCAGAGCAATTTTTCTAAGATGAAGGGAAACCTGAAAAGGCTTGCGCAACCTTGAGGAAAAAAAGAAAGCCAAGAGTGGCCTGAGACCCTGAGCAGCGACGTACGCCCCCGCCCCTGCCTCCGCCCCGGGAACGAGCGGAACAGCCGCGGGGAAGGTGGAGTCTATGAAGTCCACGCACAAGAAGTGTCCGACAGGAAGACAAAAAACAGCGGCGACTTCGGGATGCGTTTCAGGCCTCACCCGGAAAATATTTTTGAAGCCTGAACGCCAAACGCCCGCAAAACGCTCCCCCGAAAAGGAGTGGGAGGATGAAGTAAGGAAGTGTTCCCACCCCCGTGGCGGGGAAAATCTTTTGAGACACTTATTTCCCGTGGGAAAAGTGTGGCAACATCGGGCAGGCGGGGGAGCCGAACAACTATTTTGTCCCCCGATGAGGGCCCCTGAATTGGTTTGAGGATGCTTAAAATTCCTCGCCTTTACTGGGGCGATCGGCCGCTGAAAAACGAGGGGCTTTTCCCAGCATCAGAAGATTTTAAGGCGGAGCGCCCCCTCCAGCGTGGCCAAGGCGGTGAGCGCCGGGGGGCATGAGCAGGGGAGAATACTGCCCCCTCTCAGCAGGGTGCACGCCGCCCCCCCACCTGGACGCGAGGTGCAGGCACTGCCCGCCGCTAACCGCCGCCCTGCAGGTGTTTGGTCTAAAACCCCCACGTAAAGTTAAAGCGCGCAATAAGGAAGCTAGAAGCGGGATGAAAAAAGGGGAGGACTCAGAGGAGAATCAGATGGGGAGGAGAACATTAAAAAAGAAGAGCCCAATGGGCAGATAAGATTTCGGCGCCTCGGGTGAAGGGCGGATATGGTGCTGGGGGGCTACTTTATGCCAATGTAACCCCGCAACGTAAAAAATGTTCGTGGAAAGGGCCAAGGTTTTATGAGCTGTGGCTGGTTCACCACAACCACAGACTGCGGCTCATGTTTCCGATCGCCCGAGACATGCCCAATCACCTAAAGAGGGCCTATCCCCGCCCCTTCCCTCGCCTAACGAGCCCGACGGATGTCCCAAAGGGAACGCCTTGATGGGTCTTACATGCCGCTCCAACCCAAATACCTTGTAAACGTTTACTGATCTGTTTTCGCCTGATCGCCATGGCTGCCCAAAATGGCGCGGCATTTTTGAAGAGGATGTCCGTTTCTTGCAAGACTTTTTATGCAAAACAAGAAATGGCAGATATGGTTTTTTAAATTTGGACAGTGTGAAGAGGGTTTTGCCCGGCGTGGGCCCCAAGCCCTTGCAGCCCAAGATGGAGCAAGGTTGGACGAGGGGAAAGGCATAGCGAGGGGAAGGTCGGAAAGAAAAGAGGAAGTAAGCTCTGGAGCCCCGGAAAAGGGACGTGAGGGGGAAGCAGGCAAAAGGAAAGTGAGGGTGAGGGGGACCCCCGGGGGGCCAAGAGGGAAAAAAAAACTATCAATGAAGGGTAAAACTTTGCATTTAGAGAAAAAAAGAGACAATGACGAGTTCAAAAAAAAGGGAAATAAGGGAAAAAAAAAAGGGAAAGACGAGGCAGGGGCGGCAGCCCCCCTGGTGGGTACCTACGAGTCCGCAGGGCGGGATGGATGAGGAGGTTGTAGAGAAACGTAACCAGGGACACAGACGGACCGTGGGGTTGGATTTTCAAGATGCGGTAAATCACAAAAAACACTGAAGAGGAAAAATGAATCTCCGTATACCTTTTTTTGTCTTTAAGATAATTATCTTAACAGCAAGAGTTCCCCGTCGGGCCATGTGCCCGCCTCATCCCCCCAAAGCCCCCCATGTGTTTCTTCCCCTTCTTTTTAATTTTTTAATTATGTTTTTTATAACATAAAAAAAAAAATATATTTTTAAATTCTCTTGTATCTTTTTCAACCTTTCCAAAAAAATCCTTCAAAAAAAAAAAAATGTCTAAATCTTCTGAATCAAACTCCCCTTGTGACTTTAGCATTTTTCCAAAAAATCACTGCATTTTTTTTTTTCATCTTTTCCCCCCTATGCTTCACCCCGATGCTCCACAGCTGTCTCACTATTTATAAAGTGAACTCTTTTCTCAAACCTTTTCTAAAAAAATTTCCCCTCTGGTTGATAAAGGGCTTGTTCCTCCTTTTCCCCCATCCTTGACTATATGTTCCCATTATTTTGATCCTTCAATGATGTTTTCTTCGCCCTTTTTGGCCTAATCCTCAGAAGGCTACCGGTCCTGGGGAGTCCCTCCTATTGCTCTCAAAAAATTTTGTTTGTGCTGCACCCTGCCTGGTAGATTTTTCGCCTTTTTCATCACTTCCCCCTTTCATTCTTTCTGAAAGTTTGCGACCTTTAATCTGTTTTTTTTTAAGAAGGGTGACCGTTTTAATCCCTTTAAACACCGTCCTATAGTTTTACTTCCTGCCTTTCTAAAGCATTGAATTTACTTAATAAGATTTTCAAGAATCTATTTGCACAACTTCAAAACTGATCGTTTGTACGGTTTTCCATAAAGGGCGATCATGGCGATCTTCAGTTTTCCCAACTGAATTTTTGGTCACCTCCCTTTTTGGGGTTTTTGGTTTTAAAAAATTTTGCGTTGCCTTTACATGCAAACTTTTGATGAGTCTGGACAAATCTTTAAATTTTTAAAAAACCCTCATTTGGTTTCTATCCTTTTCTCTGTTCCTTCATTTTTTGTTTCCTTTCAAACCGTTTATTGCAGCCCGTGACGGAATTGTTTTCTCCTAAAATCTATCAAAAAAGGGGTTCCTCAGGGGGGCTGTTAAACCCCCCTTTCTATTTCATTTAAAGATCTTTTAATTTAACTCAAAGCCCTATCCACTCCTCGCTGATGTTTACCCCGCATTTTTTAAAGTTTTTATTTTTCCCGATCCAAAACGAGTAGCTTTCTGGGATGTAAGCGTCTTTGAGGATGAAAATCTTGGGAGTTGCCCCTGTTCTCGTCCCAAAATAGCGCCCCTTTTATTGCGCCGCGTCACCCCAAAACATTGGAGAAAAAAAAGTCTTCCATATCGGGCATGAAAAAGTCGGATAAGATTCACACCAAGACTTTGTTCGGTATGAAAAGCATTTTCGGTGATCATGTAAAAATTATTATATTATATATTATATAAATAATATTATATATATATATATATATAATAAAATAAAGGGTGGCACAAAAAAATGATTTTTTTTTTTTAATGCGTGCGGGTGGTTTCGGGTTTCCTTCCCTTTTAAAAAATAACGTATGCAAATTTTTTTTAAAAAATTTTAATATTTAAGGTCGCAAAATCGAGGAAAAATTTTAAAGATTTTGGGGGGCAAATTTCAAAAATTACAAATTTCGTTTTTGCGTTTGTACACTATAATTGGATGTTTAAAAGGCATTTCTTATCATTTATATTGTTATGGTATTTCATAGTTTTGGCACCCCGGGGAAGCTGGTTACCCCAGGCCCCCTCTTTGCAGAGTATTCCCCTCATCGGGGGGGGGGGGGGTCAGGGCAGGGGCCCCCATCCCCACTCTAGTGGCCTGGTTAGCAGTCGCAGCGACTTGCGGGCGTCGGGGACCGCTTCCCTTGGTCCTCAACGACCTGCAGGAAAAAAAACGGGCGTTTTCCTCGTCCTTCGTGAGGGCCTGGTTGAGGCCTGCATCAGCGCCACACCGCGTCGGCGAAGTATTCACCCCCGCAGCTCCGGACTACACAGCGGCGGCTTGGTAGTGCGTCCCCCTCCAGGGGGGAAACCTTGTTGAGGAACCCTGCCCCCCAGGTCGAGGATCTTGAAGAGCTGCTTGGAGACGGGCTGACGAAGCTCGCCCCCTTTCTTGGTCGCGAGAGCGGGTCTTGATGCCACTGGGATTTCGGGGCGGGCCTTCCCCCCCTTCCCCCCTTTGAAAGTCTATGGCCTGGCCCATGTCTCGTTTGACCCGAGGGGAAGGTGGGGGGCAAAAGAGTGCCAGAGCCCCCAGCCGCTCGCTAAGTACCAAGGTGGGGGCCCCGGAAAAGCCCGGGACTGTCCCCTTTCGACAGCCCTTGTGGGGTAGGCGCGGAGCGCGTTCACGAAGGCCGGGGTCAGCGCCGGCGCAGCAGGGCGAGTGGAGTCCGGAAACCCAGGGCGGGTTAGTGCGGACGACGAACAGCGCAAGCGCCTGATGCCCGGGCCTCGGCTGCCGTCCCCCCCGGAAACTCCCCCTTGAAGAGGAAGCCCTTCACAGCGAGATGCCCTTTGCCATCCCCCGGCCCGGTGGAGCGGTCCGGGGCGGGAAGAAAAGGCGGTGCCGCGCTTCGGAACTCCCCCCGAGAGAAATTACGCAGAGCTCCAGAATTTCCCGGTAGTCGGCCCGGGGGGCTGGGCGGGGAGGAAGGGCGGAAGTTGACCACAGCTCGTCCCGCTCCGGGGAACGTCATCCCCGGGGGGAAACGGCCCGGCGGGGGTCCTGTCGATGAACCCCCACCCCCCTTTGGAACTTTGAACAGCTGGATGTGGGGCCGCTCGAGACCCCAAGGCAGGGGAGGAGGCCTTTCCCAGGCCCGCCGTACACGTGTTGCGGCAGGCCAGGTGGAGGAGGGCCCCGATCCTTTGCTCGATGAGGGTAAAAGCCCCGTTCACAGCCCGCTGTTCACCCCCGTGGTGTCGAAGCGAGACCCGGCCCCGCTCCCCAGCTCCCAGTCCCCCAGCGCTGGAGCACGGCTGAGCGCACCTGTGCCCCGGACGGGAGTTTGGGGACGGTGGGGGAGCTTGAACTCCGCCCCCCGACAAGGCCCGGGGCCGGTCGACGCTCCCTCCCCCGCCATGCTCTCCGGGACGATCTTTCCGCCCCCAGTGGACGATGGAGAAACGGGTGGGGGTTGAACGGGCCCTTTGTCTCCTTGGCACCTCCTCTCGGAAAAACATCCGAGCGCGCCTGAAGGTTTCCCGGGGGGTCAGAAAAGTCGGCGGGGTTGTGTTAAGTTCCGTGCTGCAGTGACAAAGTGAACCGCTTTGCGTTGGGACACCTTGGTCCGGTCGAGCCGGCGGCCAGTTATGTTGAGGAGGGAAATTTCGCACGCTGCCCGATGCGTTCGGAGTATTGCCGACTGAGGGCCTTCCCCCGTCGTCCCCCACGTTGAAGACGTTCCCTTCGTGTGCGCCCAAAACGGCGGGTAGGACTTTTGCGGCACGGGGCACTGGAGTCGGAAGAACTGCCCGCGGAAAAAAGAACTGCCCGAAAGCAAAGGCCCCGGTCAAGTTAAAGGGGCCACACTTTCGCCCGCTTCCCCCCCGCCGGCGATTCGTTTGACTCCAATTTCCTGCCCTTTTTCCTTTGACAGAAAGGGGGGACATGTCTCGAGAACCGAGAAAACCCGCGGGGCCGTCCCCCTTTTTGGGGCCCAGGGGAAGGACCGGCCCCTTTTTCTGTGAGGAGTGAAAAAGCGCTTTTTGGGTGCGCGATGTGAAGAGGGACGCAGGATGCGACGAATGCCTCTTCCCTCGCCCCCCTGGGTCGGCCCGCGCTTCGACTTGCTTTTTTAAGGGACCATCATCGTAGAGTCGGAGAGTTTGTCGCGCGCCCGGTGGGCCTGCCTGGACTGGGAAGCGTGCCCGGGCCCAGAAGCGAGTACCTCATCGATCACCTTTGGCCGCCCCGGGTTCTTTCGTCTTCAGTTCCAAATGAAGGGCAGGAACAGACGGGAGCTTTTCCCGGTGGGAGTCGGCTTCCGTAAGTTCGTTTAGTGTAATGTACAAGGTACACAGTGTGTTTGACCTAGTCGTCGCCATCGCAAAACCCGGGGAAACAGGAGAGGGGAAGGCTATTTTTTAGTAATTATTAAAAAAAATTTTTGTTAAGCGTAAAAAAAGAACCATTCAAATGGATGAGGATGATTGGAAATTCCCTGAGGGAAAAGCCTTTTTGGGCAACAAAAAGTAAAAAGAGCGAATAAAAAAAAGAACCAAAAATGTTTTAGAGGCGTTTGGTAAACAGTTTTAAGAACCCAAGGTGCCAAAACCCACACTCCTTTTTGGGCGAAAACGTGCACTAAGACGAGCCAACCCAAAGGGCAAAATACGGCCCCGGAACGGGGGCTAACGAGTTTTGGCCCGTTTTGGCCTGACTGGCTGGCTCCCATCGACGGAAGTGGTGTAATAAAAAAAATTGTTAGACAAAAAAAAGCCAAAATACGCGGAAATGCAATTTTAAAGATGGAAAATGTTTTTTCGAAATATGTTTAAAATAAATTTTAAAAAGTTTATTTTTTTCCCGAAAAAAAGTCAAATTTGACCTCAATTTTGCGACTCTAAATATTAAATTTTTTTAAAACCTTTTGAACATTATTTTTTACGGGGAATGAAAAAAGAAAACCACCCCACACCCAAAAACGGAAAAAATAAAATTATATAGGGGAAGGCCACCCCAATATAATATATATATTATTATTTTTTATATATATATATATATATATTTTATAATATAAATATGATACCAAAAACGGGAGGACAGGGACATTTAACCTTTTTTGTAAGATGGCCATTCCCTCATTAATAAAAATATATCTGCCTTTTGGGGTTTGTAATTCAACAAATCGCCACGCCATTCACAAAAAAAAAAACAACTGGAACTGTACTCATATTTTTTACCTTTTACAAGGGCATTTCACGATGGTAAAAAAACTTGTGGGGAAAATCACTACAATTAAAAGGGGGTTTAGGGAGGGTTTACTGCCTTCACAAGCACAGTCTGTAAACACTCCCGCAACAAGTACAAGTGAGATATCCTTTTGTTTTTTTTTATGACATGAAACTTTTAGTCTGCAATGGTCTAATGGCCCCGAAAAATACCACGTTATAGAAAAAATATTACATGGCCGTTTTTTCAAGGTCCCCTTTATCTTACGTAGTTTGGGGGGGGGAAAGGGGAGGGGGAGACCGGAGAGGAGAGAGGAGAGAAAAGAGAAGAGAGAGGGGGAGGCGAGAGAGGAAAAAAGAGAGAGGGGAGAGAGAGAGAAGAGGGGAGGGGAGAAGAGAGAAGAGGGGGAGGAGGAAGAAGGGGAGAGAGGAGAGAGAGGAGAACAGGGAGAGGGGAGAGAGGAGAGAGTTGAAACCCCCGGGGGAAAACTAAAGAATACTCTTGGGATTTTTTTCAAAAGGTATTCCCTTCCCCTAAACAAGTGGAGGAAGGGGGATTTTTTTGAGGGCCCCCCCCCCCCCCCCCCCCTTTGTACATGGGAAGAGAAGACGGGAGGTAGGGGGAGAGAGGGAGGGAGGGGGGGCGCTTTAAAACTTTTAAAATTTTCCCCAAAAAAAGGGAGAGGGGGAGGAGAGAGAGAAAGAACCCGAGAAGAGAGAGAAAGAGAGAGAGAGAAAGAGAGGGCGGAGAGAGGGAGAGAGAGGGGGGGAGGGGAGAGAAGAGAGAGAGGGAAAGGGAGAGAGAGAGAAAGAGAGAGAGAGAGAGAAGAAAAAGAACTTTGATCTAAGACAATTTGAATCCCCTCAAGGGTTATGGGAAAACCCCCACCCAAAAATTTGGGGACCCCCGCGAAAATGGCAGGGCCTCCCCAGGGCCCGCTTACCAATGAGCCACCCGACGGGGTAGAGAGAGAGAGAGAGAGAAGAGCGGAGGAGAGAGAGACGGGAGAGAGGATGAGAAGCGAGTGTGAGAGAAAAGAGAGACGAGAGGGAGAGGAGAGAGATGAGGGGAGAGGAGAGAGAGAGAGGAGAGAATAAAGTAAAGAATGGGAGCAATATGAATAATGACTCAATGAGGTGAACTATGGAGTGGGGATGTGTATAGGGTCAAGGACAAAATGTTAGGTGCAGGGAGAGAAAAACGAGTCAAAAGGGGAAGCGACTACTTACAACACAGGGGGTATGTAACCCAAAAGGGGGAAATTTATCAGTCCTTCAACATGCGAGGATGACGCGGGGCATTTTATGAGAGGCCGTGAAATTGTGGTGACAGTATCAAAGCAGTGAAAATACCACAGCATGATAGAGGGTAAATGATAATGTTATAGCGAGACTTGACCGACCGACCGACACACACCCCACGCACGCACGCACACACACAAAACGCCCGCACGCAAAACACACACACACACAAAACACACACACACACACACACACCGCGCACACACACACACACACACACAGACACACACAAACGGACGCACACACACACCACACCACCACACCACACAAACACTCTTGTAAGAGAAAACCTTCATACAAAAACTTTCACGCCCGGCACTATCTTTGAGTTAAACCGTCATAAAAGAAAGCCCGATATAATCTCCCGTATAAACAAACTTTTTGCAAATTTATTTCCTCATCCCCAATGCCCCCCTCTCAAACTATATAGGCAAACTAAACAGACTCTCCGTCATCCTCAAGCCTCAGTCCTTCCTTTTCCTTATCTTACACACAAAACACAACACACACACACACACACAACACGGAACTCCACCTTCGCCGCGACGGGAGGCCGACAGCGTTGCACCAAGCTGCCTCCTTAACGCGATATCTGGCTCGCGCACTTACGCGGATGATTAAAAAACTGAAAATGGGGGATGTTTTTAAAAAGGGACCAGAAACTATTTCACGTAAGGAGAATTTGCACAGCTTCTGCAAAAACTGTAACCATAAAGAAGCCTGCGAGCAATGCAGGTTATTCTTTTTTTCTTCTTGTTTTTTCTTTAGTTTTTTCATTGTATATTCATCTACGTGTGTGTGTGGTGTGTGTGTGTGTGTGTGTGTGTGTGGTGTGTGTGTGTGTGTGTGTGTGTGTGTGTGTGTGTGCTGTGTGTGTGTTGTGTGTGTGTGTGTGTGTGTGTTAGCGATGGACCGAATATTCGCATTCGCATTCGCAATTGCGAAAATTCTCATGTTTTTTCAATATTCGCATTCGCAATTGCGAATATTCTCATGTTTTTTTCAATATTCGCATTCGCATTCGCACTCCCATGCTCGTAGTAGTTTGCGAATATGCGAATATTTGCCAAAACCAATAAACTTACAAAAAATAGGAAAAAAATAACAAGTGAACATAACATTACACAAGCAAACCTATAATTAAATGAATAGTTTAGCCGAGCGTTAAGGCCGTGTCACACATATACTTTTTCCGGCCATCTTTGGTATTTTGCTACCAGTTGATGCCTGCCTGATACGGCATCTTTTGGTAGCTAACGCGGAGTCGCGCATGTTCGTTCTCTTGCCACCAGTACTGGCATCTTTGTGTACATTTTGGAGCAGCCGACGCCACGCAAGCCTTGTACGAACTACACATGTCAGTGAAATAAAGAGAAATGACCAATCTTGGGTGGTCAAGAGATGCTGTGAGCATCTCTGTGTGACATGTTTAGGGAAAATAAGTGCTGTATATAGGGAATATAGCTGTATAAGTTTGTTATAGTAATAGTAATATGGTGTAAATGAGAGGAGAAAAAATAAAGATGGGAGGAGGAAAATTAAGTTTTAGAGTAGGGTAGGAGAAATAAATGTTTTTACTCTCTTATATACACAAGACACGTGTATGATATGTATGGAACATGCGTGTTATTTATATAGATATGTTTACGTATGATTTAGATATATAGTTAAGTTTGAGTTGTTGATGAGAAGTTATGACGGGAAAATGTTGATCAAAACAGAAATTTAATAGGCTGCGGTGTTTTTACGGGGATAATGATGTGTGTTATTTTTACTTTATTTAGGAATACAAGTATAGTTTTGAGTCGTTTATTTATGGTTATCGAGGGAAATGTGAAGAGGGAAGGACATTTTATAGATACCAGTAGAAGCAGAGTAGCTAAGATAGAAGAATGAGAAGATCTTAGTTACTCTGGTAGGAAGATGCTCAGGCGAATTTTGGTGAAGAAGCCGTAAGCGGCTTCTTGCAGCTTGCGTTTTCTGTTATGGCGAGGCACTTTAAGAAGCGGCTTCTTACGGATTGGCCCAGCTGGTCAAGCCGTAAGAAGCCATAAGAAGCGAGAGCCAGGGCTCGCTTACCACGGCTTCTTCCCGCTTGTTGCCGTGACGTCAGAGATAACAACAAATATGACGGGACGGGCAGAGATTCTGACACGGTGAGTATCGGCGTAGAAATACTGTAATTACAGATAACAGGACACAAGTAACCACATAGATGTACATTCAGAAGCATGGACATACCTTAAGACCACGAACAAGAATTATCAAGGTTAATGACACGACAGGACAAACTTTAAAACTGGTGAAAGAATGATCATGTCTTATCAGGCTGACGATAGGGCTAGCTGCGACGTAGTAGTTTTTGCTGAATTTCACTGATAATATGGCAGAGAAATTAGCCTGATTTGTACATTTAGTAGCACGGGCTTAACTTTCGGACCACACTATAGAGCTAAAATGGAATGACATGGTGATAGGAGAGCGTCGTCTGGTGAAATCCTTTCTCGAGTCTTGTAACATTAACACAAGACGTTGTTTTTCTAATTTACTAATTATGCAATCAAAAACCAGACGGAAACGTTTTCGCTGATTCATATGCTCCAATTTGGTTCTGTAGAGATCTCTCACACTTGTTGAGAACGTGTAAATGTTGGAACTCTCGCCGACGGAGACGAGAGTACCATAAACCTTCACCATCATCCGAATTCCACCACAAAACATTGCAAGATATCTAAGTATGCATTACATTACTGTTGACGGACATGAACAATATTAATGTGTAGGTAGAGGTGCTGATAGGTATTGTGGTAATGACTAGCATTGCGTTGAGGGAAAATCTTAAGAACAAGGGCTCCACGGTAAGCTGACCCAAATGTTGGCTCTATGTGTTATACTTACTGTCCTTAACACATCTGTTTAGATTTTAATGAGTGCCGCTCCTTACTTTGCCTACATGGCCGATATTAAATTTCAGGTTCTTGAGAAAAACTAAGTCCAGTAGGGTTAGGTTAGGTCAGGTCAGGTTAGGTTAGTGCACAGCCCGATGGGCTCGAGGGGGGGTGCTAGGTTAGGTCTGTAGAGTTTTGTCATCTTTAGAATAAAGGCTCAACCTCCTATCTTCTTCTTATAGACAACAAGCTTGGGGACATGGTGGAAACCGGGGTTTTTGGGTGGGGGAGCACACATATAAGGGAAATATGGCCCCGATAAAGTCTCATGAACTAGGGAAATTTCCCTAGTTTTATGGATTTTTTTGTGGGGGCCATATTTCCCTTATGTTTGTGTGCTCCCCCACCCAAAAACTCCGGTTTCACACCATGTCCCCAAGCTTGTTGGCTATAAGAAGAAGAAGATAGGGGTGGAGCCCTTGTTCTATAAGAAAATATTAATAAAATATATAAAATATATATATATATATATAAATAGATAATATATATATATATATATATATAGATTAATATATCATATATATATATATATATATAATATATATATATATATATATAATATATATATTATATATATATATATATATTGGTGTATTCTGTATATTTTGGTTAAATTAGTATGTTTATGAAAGAAGGATTAATGGCTAATTTTTGGTGTACTGATTTTTATGTTGACATATAATTAATGGTGTAAATTGTACAGTAAACCCTCGCTTTGACGAACAAATTGGGGAAGGATGCGAGGTTATAATTATCCGAGTGATCCGAACTTTTCGCATATACACAAATTGTGGTCGTATAGAGGTGAAAGTTCCCTATTTCCGACTAATTCCGTGTATCGTGAACTTTGTCCGTACATCTGACGAAAGTTCGTACACTTACATACATGCAGCATCACAAATACTACACGAATAGACAGGGCAATTTAAAAAAAATCAGAACCGTACAACGCATATACTGAACTTATCGGTAAAAGCACGCATATACCGGACTGGCAGAAAAAGTGTTGAAGCCGATATTTGTTATATAAGGCCTTCCCCCGCTAAAAGCGAGGGTTGTGGTATACACTAAACTTTGAAAAAGTACTACAGGAGCATCAGTGTATATACCTAATAGTTCGGTTTGGTGACATTAAGTAGGATTAGGTTATGGGTCAAGAGTGTTTCTGCCATATAGGAAAATACAAAATATGAAACTAGTTATGAGAAATTGTATTTGTTGAATATGAATGTATAATCGTATTTACTGGCTACTTTGGTTGCAATATCTGACAATCAGTATTACACTGGCCTTTGTGCATTAAAATCTGAGGTTAAATACATTTTTTATTTAGTGTATAGTTGGATTATTTGCTTCTGTTATTTATTTTACTTGTCTTATAAAACTTCTATATAGGTACACATTAACAACTATACTTTTATATTATTTGCATTTCCTTGTATATTTACCCTGTTCATCTATAAAGGTGGCAAATATCGGTAAATTTAGGATGAAACTATGAACATGACTATGGTCATGTATTAACAAACACTCATAATGCGTTCTGTCTCTATTTCCTACATGGCAAGGGGGTTTAATTGCAATAGTAACACAGTCTAGTTTCAGGTATGTATGTGCCGGTTGCATGAAGTGTTATCGACGAAGATGAAGGAGAAGACTCTGAGAGAAGGAAGTGAGAGGAGGAGTAAATAAATAAATAAATATCTTATTTCCATGAAACATGTGTTTTACTATCAAACTTACATCACAGATGTTCTATGCAATATATACTAAAATGAAACTTTGAAAGTCACGCAAATAAAAAAAATACGTACATAAAAAGAAAGTTCAAACGAAACCATTAAAAGGAAAATTAATTATAACATTAAACAATAAGAACTAAAAAGTCACTTCAAAATATCTTTAAAACTACTAACATATGCAACTGCTATTGATAAGGGGAAAACACATTATAGTTCACTTAGGGTCAATTAAAAGTAAATTTATAAGTCAAGACTTAAAAGTGTTAGACTTCCATAATAATGATGCATGAAGGCAAATTGTTCCAAGTTAAGAGCCTTGTACAGTGATGGGTTGGCAGCGAGTCGTTTGCTCTTGCCAAAAAGGTTTTTAGCTGCTTGTTGTACGGCGTATTCCCTGACAATGGAAAAAATAGATACCACTCCGGATACAACCATTGAAGCTTGTATAAACAGCGAAACATTTTCATAAATAATGCTGGCTAATTTAACCACTTTAACTCTTTTATGATAGGAGTAACGTGATCCTTCATCTTGCTCCCAATAGCTAGTTTAGCTGCAAATTTTGCAGTTTAAAAAACACTAAAAAGTAAAGTGGAGACCCAAAGTATTGTGAGGTGCCATATACCTATTAACAGTAGAGTCATAAAGCGCGGAGAGAGACGAAGAGAGAGAGAGAGATTAATTTATGCCAAAAATTAGCAAGAATGAAAACAGCCCCCCTATCTTCCAGCAAAATATAAATCAGCCCAACCCCAAAGCGGAAAATCCGGCACTGGCGGCAGATGATGGCCCTTAATGAATCCCTCATATACCTGACCTTGCATCAGGTGCACAGGTAATAAAAAAAAAGAGTCACTGAATGTGGGGGAACTCGACCACCAGCCCTATGATGTCCGACAGGTGCCGCCTTTACCTTGCCCTATAATAGTCCTGGTTTATGGAGAAAAAAAACATGAATGTGAAGGATAGTGTTGTGATCCATTCACAATATCGTCAGTCAGTTATCGTAACTTATTAATGGCTTTCATTCGACGGATACACTTTCGTCAGTGTGGTTGTTTTGTTTAAATTATCAGCTGTGAGCGACCGAGCGGGCGAGCCTCGAACACTACTGTCAGCGTTCTGGCGAGGCACGAAAACGAGAGAGAAGTCGCCAAGAAGCCGTTAAGAAGCCGGCTTTACGGCTTTCTATCACAAAATTCGCCTTCGTAGCCAAAACGCCGTGTGACAACACGCGCACTTTTTGCCACCACTACGGGCATCTTTTGGTAGCAAAATACTAAAAGATGCCGGAAAATATCGCACATGTGACACGGCCTTTAGTTAACAAAATGGGGTAAGGAGGCGTAGTGGTACTCTAGGCCAGTGGTCTTCAAACTTTTTTTCATCGCGACCCAGTTTTATTTTATGCATTACATTCACGACCCTATTATATTATATGTAGCTGCTTTATCTTTCCGATGTGATTTATTTTTTACAATTTCATACATATATATGCATATAGATCTGCATACATGTATACATACATACATTTATGCATTGAAAATAATGGCATGTTTGAGTGTGCCAATGTAAATTTTACGTATTAAAAGTATTTAAAAATATGTAGAAGTGTTCTGTAAATTGTAACTACGTAAGTAGAGAAAAATAGTATTGATTGATTGACAAGTGAAAATTATACGTACAATAGCCGCAAAGCCGACCTCCGGGCGGCCTTTTTGGCTAGCTCCTGCGAGGGCTATTTGGTGGGCCGAAGGCCCACCAAACAGACTCTCCAGATAGCCCCTTCTAACTTTCCTGAAATCATGGATTTAGAAATGTATGTATTAACGCCAACCCATTCACATCATAGCCCCTTCTAACTTTCCTGTAAGCAAAGCCACCCTCCGGGCGGACTTTTTGGCTAGCTCCTGCGGAGGGATATTGGTGGGCCTTCGGCCCACCAAACACAGACTCTCCAGATAGACCCATTACCCACCACCTCGGCCCACCAAACACAGACTCTCCAGATAGCCCCTTCTAACTTTCCTGAAATGTATGTATTCCCCCCACCCATTACCCATCACCCCCCACCCATTCACTCACCCATTACCCATCACCACACACCCATTCACTCACCCATTACCCATCACCCCCCACCTATTCCCTCACCCATCACCCATCACCCCCACCCATTCACTCACCCATCACCCCACACCCATTACCCATCACCCCACCCATTCACTCACCTATTACCCATGACCCTACATCAAGGTTTCCTCAATTCTCGCAACCCACTTTTTTTTCTTCAGTTCTCGCTAATAGGCTGCTAAAAAAAAAAAAAAAAATATCGGATCATCCTATACGTGGGCTTAAAACCTTCCCCTGGTCAACCTGATTCCAAAACTGTGACATATGATGGGATTCCGCCACAGGGGGCGGCACCTATCGCGGACAGACACACACACACACACACACACACACACACACACACACACACACACACACACACACACACACACACACACACACACACACACTTTCGCTTATATTATTATAGAAGTTCTGCCTTCTCCCATCAACATTCTCTCTTCTCTCTCTCTTTATCTCTCTCTTATTAATGCATTTCACATATTGATTATATAATTATCAGTTTACGATGTGGCGACCCGCTGAGCAAAGGCTTGCGACCCAGTATTGGGTCGCGACCCGTACTTTGAAGAACCCTGCTCTAGGCCATATGTTCTCAAACTTTTTGGCCTCCGACCCCTCCAAATAATTTTGAAAGGCTTGCGAACCCCCCCCTTACCAAAGCATTTCTGACAACCTGACAGTTACATTTTCTTCTCTCTCTCTCTCTCTCTCTCTCTCTTACACACACACACACACACACACACACACACACACACACACACACACACACACACACACACACACACACACAAACACACATAGGTAGGTCGTATTGCTCCGTATCATAACATTCTAAGTATAATTAATATATTTGGTAAAACATTGTGAATACATAAATGATACCGTAATCAGTGCAATCTATATCCTATATTCTTGCTTTACACGCAGCAAAAAAAGAAGTCTAACCTAAATAAACTTTAGATTTGTGATGTGGATTTCTAATGCAAGAACAAGGGTTGGACAGTGATGATACTGTACAAGTACGTGTGTAGCCTATATGGCTACTTGACGTGCGAGCGTGGCGGTGACTCTTTTCTCAAGTCAGATTATGTAGCTACCTGTACTTTTTTGTTAGCAATGTATTACAGCCTAGGAAGGTATAATCATTGTTTTGTTTTATACTGAAAATATATATAAGAATAATCATAAATTATAATATTGTGTTGTCTAATGCAGTTTGCACATTCTAGAAATCTCGCGACCTTCCAGAGACTTTCGCGACCCCTGGAGGTGTCGCGACCCCTAGTTTGAGAACCCCTGCTCTAGGCCATAGTCCCCCGAACACTATCTCCATCCTCCACCTCCAAGTTCGCGTGAAATCGTCTTATTATTTTCACCGATTATTATTCATGTTGACATTAATGAGTCGAAATGATAAAAGTTAGATATCATAGCTTCAGGAATAATTTCATTGACGAAAAAAAGCTACTAATGGAAGAATTTAACTTTGTACAAATACGATTCCTTGCACTTGACAAAGAACGTGGTGATAATAACACAGAGGCTCTAACACGAAATGATGAACACGAACATTCCTGTTGCTTTTACATACTTCATCTCTAGAACGCGAGCACCGCCGTTCTGACACCTGGGCAACTATACAGGTCAAGGTACGATCAGGCTGCCGCAGACACCTTGCCAAAGAGAGAGTCTAAGGTAACACAACGTAGTAAATCAGTTTACATGTATATACGTATGTGTACTATTTCCCCAAGGAGGAAGTCCATATCTTTTATGAGAGTCACTATAGTCTGCACTTCACTACAGTGAAAGCAAGGCACTAAAGTGACACTGATGCTCCTCGAGTCCACAGTGAGGCAAAACTACTATAGTTATTGTTGAGAATGCTGAGTTTTCTTTCATGGTTAAGAATGACCGTTTTATCTCACTCTCTCCCCAGCAAGGCGGGGAATCCAGCAAACGATCTTATTGAATAAAATTTGAATGAGAGGTGACAATTGAACACAGGTCATGAAACATAATCTGCAGTGCATTGTTTGAAATATTCGCTGGTTTTTTTCACGCATAGCCCTATATTTTTATCTCTTAACAACTAAATATATGTACATATGAGTGATTAACAATAAAGACCCCTCACTCCTGATAAAAAAAATATTAAGGAATGATAACACAGGACATAGACTACTGGTATACAGTGGTCTATGCACAAGAACATTAACTGTCATCCAAATATAATCTAACACATAAGCCTCCCCCCTCCTCGAAACAGCCCCAAATGGAATGGTCCCTTAAAATAATCTATCAACAATAAATAATAAAGCGGCTCAGTAAAATGTCTTGAGATGCAAATTCATTCATAACAATTTATACATGATAATAAAGTTACATTTTTCTTCAGTACGCACGGAGGCAGCCACTGAGGAATGAGTGCGGGTTGGGCGTCGTCACTCCCTGTCTTCCCCATCAACCCTGCTGCCCTACACATGACTAGTGTGACGATGCATAAACTGTCAGTCTGGTTTGAACATCACTGAATACACTTGTGTACCTCCCCTCCTCAAACCAAACGATGTCTTGACTCTTAACTGTTTCCCACTTACAGAAGCTTTCCAAATACAATATATGCATATATATAATAATATATATATATATATATATAATATATAAATATATATATATTATATATAATAATTATATTATGTACTATATATATATATATATATATATCTTTATATATATATTACAATAGACATATAATTAAAATATATATAAGATATATATATATATATAGAATAAATAATAGATATATCTATAATCTATATATATCAGTATATAATAGAAGAGAGAGAGAGAGAGAGAGAGGAGAGAGGAGAGAGGAGAGAGAGAGAGAGAGAGAAGAGAGAGAGACGAGAGAGAATGAGAGAGAGAGAGAGCGGCAGAGAGAGAAGAGAGAGAGAAGAGAGAGAGACGAGAGAGAGAGAGATAAGATAAGATTTTCATCCTATCTAGACACTTTGCAAGTACCAAACTACAAGGTTATTGACTATACAAAGCGCCGCCACGTCAGCACGGAACTAGGCGGACTCGAACCGCTGACCGAATGCACAGGGACTCTGCACATTGCGAACTCCGTCTCTACCAACCTTTGCCACCCTGACGGGCGAGAGAGAGAGAGAAGAGAAAGGAGAGAGAGAGAGTAGAGAGAGAGAGAGAGAGAGAGAAGAGAGGCAGGATCTTGGAAAAGTTTTGAAGGAGCAGAGATTAAAGATAGCCTGGGGATTCCTTTTTTTGGGGGGAGTGGGCAAGCTACCAGATGGCCTATTAAACTCTGATAAGTGTACTGTACTAAATCTTCTGGTATAGTTGTAGTAGCTATATAATTTTAGCACAAATATTAATAGATAATTATAATCAACGAACCAGTGCATCAGCATCACAAAATATTGACCTTTTGTATATGTTCATGCAAATGTTTCCCGATAAAAAACATGGAAACAAACAGTACATAATGTGTTTCATTATTTTATTTTTATCTTTTAGGGGGGACTTCGATTTTTCCTTTTCGTGTGGGGGCATGGACCCGGTGTCCCACCGAAGAAACCGCCACTGTGTATATCAAGGATAATATATATACACTATCCTTGGTATATATATATATGACATTTTTCGATATTTCAAATGTAAACATGTTAAGACATTCAGGTGTTTTTTAGGCGCTCATTCATGCGTGGAATGGTGGTAGGTTCAGACCTCCACAGTGTGGATCCCCGACATTTCGGGGAATCAAGTGGCA
>JACEEZ010018644.1:42500-45062 GCA_016584305.1 Chionoecetes opilio | reverse complement strand
ATTATCAAGTCCATTGACCTCAAGAATTGCTGAATTTGATATCACCAACTTGAGCTCCATTATTTTTGCTCGAAAACATTTTACATGACAATATCATAGAAGCGGAATTCATTAGCTTTCCATTGATATATTTCGTTATCTGATAAATGAATTAAAACCATGCATAAATTAGCGTTAACTAAATAAATAACCTCATCAATCGGGAAAAATTACCCGATTTCATGATCTTTTTAGTTAGTTAACGCAAATTTTTGCATGGTTCTAATTCATTTATCAGATAACGAAATATATCATTGGAAATCTAATGAAATTCCGCTTCTATTGATATTGTCCATGTAAAATGTTTTCGAGCAAAATATTAAATGGGAGCTGGAGTAGGTGAATATCAAGTTCATGCACATTTCTTGAGTCTCATAATGGCCTTTCTTTAGCGTGTTTTACGGGTTTTTATTTGATAATATTATAGAACAAACATTTCCGAAGATAACAGTATATCTTTTATACTGATAAACATATATTTGGTTGGGGAAAATTACCATAAGCTGGCAAACATGGGCGGCAAGTGGAGTTTGTTGGTCTTCCAGCTCGCTCCTACGGGCGGCATTTGGCTTGAAGCCGCGTCTGTCGCAGCCACAACAAGGGCTGTGACGTCACGTGCAAGACACCTATAAAGCGGCTGCACTGTGGTTTTCTAATACGCTTTATAACAACTTGAGGTTCAAAGAAAATGGAAGTTATTTTACCGGAGACTTGCGTAGATATATATTTGCATCTAACTCATAATATATCCTCTTGGAAAGGTATTTAACGCTGTTCCTTATTAGTATATTGTTAACTATACCTCAAATAACCTAAAAAAAAGATAAAATAACCTAAAATAAACCTAAAATAAACCTCAAATAACCGAAAAATAAACCTAAAATAACCCAAAATAAAATAATATACCTAAAAATGGTTCTTTTAGTCCTAGCCTAACCTAAACTAACCTAACCTAACCTAACCTAACCTAACCTAAACTAACCTATGTAGTAGCATTGGATGATAGATAAGAGGTGCGGAGATATTATAGATGGTCGTTTAATTAACAGCTTATGTACACGCAATTCTAATAAACTCTTAAAATCTACCAAAATGTATTCTAGTTACCTGCCTTGTCTCATCCATTATAAACCCATATCGTACCAAACAACACTTATATTATCACTCTACAATGCTATTTATGCTATAATTAATATGTTTTTAGACTTAATCAATTGAGTGTTTTGGGATAATGAAAATAATCAGGGTAGGTAGAACAAGAAATAACGGATTCAAACTGGAAAAGTGTAATTTAAAAAAGAAATAGGGAGAAACTGGTTCACAAATAGGGTGGTAAATGATTGGCATGGACTCAATCGTCAGGTAGTTAGTGCAGAGTCATTAGGGAGCTTTAAAAGGAGGCTAGATGGGGAGGCTCATGGATGGGGATGAAAGGTGGCTGTAGGCAGAGGCGCCGAGAGAATTGAAATGTGCCGGGGCAGGACTAGTTTAGGGCCCCCATTCCTGCAGTAGGTAAAGGTTGAGGTGGGGGCCATACATATAGGTGACCAGAGTTCAATAGAGTTCCATAGTGCGTCGTCTGCTAGTCGTCAGGAGTGTTTTGGAAGCTCGGGAAATTTGCAGATTTTGATTGCGGATTATTTATAAACGGCCGACTGGATGCAAAAAGTGACAACATATTGTTGATATATTCGATAATGGCTATATTTTGACTGCATTAAATCAGGAATAATGAAATGGTCTGGACGATTACTTTAAACTTTCTCACACCCTTCATACCTTCCCTCACACCTCTTAAACTTATAAATCTTTCATCCTTCATTCCTTCACCCTTTCCATAATTTTGGCAAATATTACATTTAACACAACATACAGATTCAACATATTATAATCCTGCGAAATCAATAGTAAAAGTAAAATCATAATACAATACATCAAGATTACATACAGAATACATATATGGCACATTCATTTGACAAACAATGGCGCTTTCCTTGCTTTCCTCTCAAATCGAAATTAAGAGATCATGTAAGTTGAGACTCAATACTGAATCTAGCCAAGTCCACGCGTCGTGCATTGTTGCTCGTAGACATTTTTTTTTATCAGCTTGAGTTTGCTTAATGAGCGCTTTTTAGCAGAATGCGCAGGCTGACATATACATTTGGGAAGAGCCCTTCTAGTCTGCACTCTGTCAAGCAATTCAAAAGCTGCAATAGGCTTAGTTGGTTCTGCCCAAAATTTGAGCGATGAACTGTTTGTAGGTGCCTCATTTCCACCACGATATCATGACTGATATCGGCAGGATACTTATCTGCTGGTAATTTTGATTTAAGTGAGCTCCTTTGCTGATATTGTTAGGTACTTCCAGAGGAAACTGAAATTTTCAGAAATATTCTTGGCAGCTTTGAATGTAACAGTCAGTCAGCCAATTAATTATCTAATAATATCTATAATAATATAAGCGAAAGTGTGTGTGTCTGTGTGTCCGCGATAGGTGCCGCCCCCCGTGGCGGAATCCCATCA
>JACEEZ010018644.1:0-37500 GCA_016584305.1 Chionoecetes opilio | reverse complement strand
AGCAAGGGCTTCAACCTCACAAACAAGAATTTGTCGATGCCGTTGCTCTGAGGTACGGCTGGCCAGTGGAAGGACTCCCCAACACCTGTGTGTGTGGATCCCCCAACAACGTCGACCACACCATGACGTGCAAAAAGGGGGGATTCGTGTGTATCAGGCACGACGAGGTGAGGGACCTGACAGCCAGCATGCTCAGGGAGGTGTGGCCACGACGTCTCCACCGAGCCAACCCTTCTGCCTCTAGATGGGGAACTCTGCGGTACAGGACAGCCAATACGGCCCTGAGGCTCGCGTGGACATCTGTGCTCGGGGATTCTGGACCAGAGGCAGCGGACCTTTTTGGACATCCGGATCTTCGACCCGATGGCCGCCTCCCATCGTGAGCTCTCCCTCGAGGCTGTCCACCACAGAACGGCTGGAGAAGATAGGACCTATGGCGATAGGATCCTGCAAGTCGACCATGGTACCTTCACGCCCCTGGTCTTCACCACATCTGGCGGCATGGCCCCCAAGGCTAGGAGCTTCTACTCAAGACTAGCTGACTTGATGTCAGTAAAGAAGCACCAGCCAAGGAGCTCCGTCGCCGCCTGGATGAGGTGTCGCCTCCTCCTTCTCCTGCTCCGGTCTGCCCTCCTGTTGTCTCAGGGGTACGAGATACTCCACTCCCTCTACACGGACATAAGTGACCTCGATTGCGAGGCCACATTGGTAGAGAGTGGGATAAGGGTGGATAGGTTAGGAATAGAGTAGGTTTATAAATTTAGGGGTAGTTAGTTAGTAAATGTATGTATTTTTAGGGGTAGTTGTAAGGTTGGATGCCACAGTCAATAGCGAGGTGGGGCTATGGCGTACCCGCCGCAAATAAAGAGGCGGTGGAGGTATCTTTTTTTTTTTTTTTTTTTTTTTTTTTAAGTAGTAATAGTAGTAGTAGTAGTAGTAGTGTAGTAGTAGTAGTGTAGTAGTAGTAGTAGTAGTAGTAGTAGTAGTAGTAGTAGTAGTAGTAGTAGTGGTGTAGTAGTAGTAGTAGTAGTAGTAGTAGTAATAGTAGTAGTAGTAGTAGTAGTAGTAGTAGTAGTAGTAGTAATAGTAGTAGTAGTAGTAGTAGTAGTAGTAGTAGTAGTAGTAGTAGTAGTAGTAGTAGTAGTAGTAGTAGAAATATAGTAGTAGTAGTAGTATAGTAGTAGTAGTAGTAGTAGTAGTAGTAGTAGTAGTAGTAGTAGTAGTAATGTAGTAGTAGTAGTAGTAGTAGAGTAGTAGTAGTAGTAGTAGTAGTAGTAGTAGTAGTAGTAGTAGTAAGTAGTGGTGTAGTAGTAGTAGTAGTAGTATGTAGTAGTAGTAGTAGTAGTAGTAGTAGTAGTAATAGTAGTAGTAGTAGTAGTAGTAGTAGTAGTAGTAGTAGTAGTAGTAGTATAGTAGTAGTAATAATAGTATAGTAGTAAGTATAGTAGTAGTAAATATAGTAGTAGTTAGTAGTAGTAGTAGTAGTAGTAGTAGTAGTAGTAGTAGTAGTGAGTAAGTAGTAATAATATAGTAGTAGTAGTATAATAATAGTAGTAGTAGTAGTAGTAGTAGTAGTAGTATAGTAGTAGTAGTAGTAGAGTAGTAGTATATAGTAATAATGTAGTAGTAGTAGTAGTAGTAGTAGTAGTAGTAGTAGTAGTAGTAGTAGTAGTAGTAGTAGTAGTAGTAGATAGTAGTAGTAGTAGTAGTAGTAGTAGTAGTAGTAGTAGTATAAAGTAGTAGTAGTAGTAGTAGTAGTAGTAGTAGTAGTAGTAGTAGTAGTAGTAGTAGTAGTAGTAGTATAGTAGTAGTAATTATAGTGTAGTAGTAGTAGTAGTAGTAGTAGTAGTAGTAGTAGTAGTAGTAGTAGTAGTAGTATAGTAGTAGTAGTAGTAGTAATAATAGTAGTAGTAGTAGTAGTAGTAGTAGTAGTAAGTAGTAGTAATAATAGTAGTAGTATAGTAGTAGTAGTAGTAGTAGTAGTATAGTATAGTAGTAGTAGTAGTAGTAGTAGTAGTAATAATAGTAGTAGTAGTAGTAGTAGTAGTAGTAGTAGTAGTAGTAGTAGTAGTAGTAGTAGTAGTAGAGTGTAGTAGTAGTAGTAGTAGTAGTAGTAGTAGTAGTAGTATAGTAGTAGTAGTAGTAATAATAATGATAGTAGTAGTATAGTAGTAGTAGTAGTAGTAGTAGTATAGTAAGTAGTAGTAGTAGTATGTAGTAGTAGTAGTAGTAGTATAATAGTAGTAGTATAGTAGTAGTAGTAGTAGTAGTAGTAGTAGTAGTATAATTAGTAGTAAGTAGTAGTAGTATTAGTAAGTAGTAGTAGTAGTATAGTAGTAGTAGTAGTAGTAGTAGTAGTAGTAGTATAGTAGTAGTAGTAGTATAATATAATAGTAGTAGTAGTAGTAGTAGTAGTAGTAGTCAGTAGTAGTAGTAGTAGTAGTAGTAGTAGTAGTAGTAGTAGTAGTCATAAGCCAATGTAATATAACCTAGTCAAACCTAGATACAAGCAGTCACTTAGTAGTGTGTCACTCTCAAAAATGACCACTTCAGTTAGTTTAGTGTGTGATAATAACAAAACATAAGTATTTTGACACCTAAAATATCAACTAATATATAAAATAAATACTTGTTACATTTGTCATTTATCTTTCTCTTTTATCTACCAACTTTATATATTTTATTGTATCTCATCAAAATGTTGAGATGCAGTAAAGTTTATGAACTGTCGCCGATGGAATTCTCGTCGAAAACACTAAACCGAGAACTTCGCCGACGTGGAAATTTGTTAACCTAACCTGGCATTGTACTAACTTCACCTAACTGATCATGCTTTTTGTGTATTTTATCCTGAATGCAAAACACGGGTAAAACCTGATTAATGCATATTTGGGTCCATATATCAAGAATTGAACGCGACGAGCAACGAGTGGGGACTGCGCGAGAGTTCCAATCGGCGACGTCCACAGCCCCCGCTTCCAACCTCCGGGTTACCTTTTAGAACCCCCCAAAACCTCAAACCCTTTTTGCCCATCCCTCAATCGTACCCCTAGCCCCTATCCTGGTAGCCCATAGTCCTTCGGGTAGTCCCCTTTAAGTCGAAAATTACTTCACAGTAAAATGCCCCCCCCAGTTTCCCAACCCCCTCGAGGTGGGAAGAATTTTATCCTTTTAAAATATTGTTCAGGGCACTTTTTCAACTTTTCTTAAACGTAAAAACCCCCTTTACGCTTGTCAAACATAAAATAATGTTTGCCCTTACCTGATCATGGTAGGCAGGGTGAGGGGTGTTTAAGCACACACAAAGGTGTCTAGCTGAGGGTTGCCCCGCGGGGGGTTGTGCACGCTGATGCCTCCTGGCCGCGTGGCTAAAGGAGAGAAAAGCCAAGGAATTTCTAGAGCAGAGATTTGAACTTTTGTAAGCCATATTGGCGTACGAGCACAAATTATCGTATTTTCAGATAAATTATCGTACAAGCTTAGGTAAAATCATATAGTCAGTAAAATGACTTTATACTTCATTGAATTCAGCTTTCCACATATACAAATATTTCCACTTTTCACCAATATATATATATATATATATATATATATATATATATATCCAATCACGACACAAAATTCCATTTTAATTATGCTCTCTTTCGCGGAAATTGACAGCGACAGATTATTTTTTTGTGCAATGATAGTTTTTGTGTAACTTTATAATGTAATTATATTTGTGAGTCAATTATCGTATTTTCGTGTACGATTCCCAATCATGTATCGTACATCGTACGGATAGTCAAATTATCGTACAAATACGATAATTATCGTACAGTTAATTAACATCGCTGTTCGACCGTAGAGGAGGCGGTATTGCATAAAATAGGTAACGCCGCGAAATAGGTCGTGCCTTACCGTTCCTTACTTATTTACCACAAAATACTCCTTTATAAGTGATTAACCAGGACGTGTGTGGTACTGTGGTTGCTGGAGGTACTGGAGGAGACAGGAGAGAAGGGAAGAAGGCATTAGTGTAGTGATTAGTTAGTAAGAGCAAGGCATTGAGTGATCTAGCTCTGTACTGTACACGTCTTATGTCTATGCTAAGTGTGCTTATATGTATGACAAGGCAGGTGAAGGGATTATCTTAAGTGTGCTAATATGTATGACAAGGCAGGTGAAGGGATATCGTGGTAAAAACTTCCAAACATACCTCAGCTGATCTTGGGTCAGATCACTCATTTTTGCATTAATCCACGAAAAGACCTGTTTGTTCGGCCTATGGATGTACACAGAGGGATCGTAGAGAGTCTGCAACATTCCATCGGTAAGTGTTGTAAGGAAATACTATAATATAATACAGAAATGGACTTGAATCACGGTGCGAAGAAACTCCCGCAAGGCAGCTCGCCTGAGCTGGTTTACTGATATGGGCTTATATCCAGATGCAAAGACCAGTAACATTCATATTATTAATTTATTAGTGTTTGGATTTTCCCTCTGTAGGTATATGGAGGTTGGGGAGTGAGTGTATCTCTTTGGGGGAACGATTTAGGATTCTTAATATGAAGGGAGTTACAAGGACAAGCCTCATGTTCAAATTCAAATTCGTATATTTCCACTGGGTAGTGGTTTTTATCACAATATGTGTAATGCCCATTATTCGGGAGATGATAGTATGAGAATTATTATTATAAATTCCCGAGCTATGTCTTGTCAGTAGGTAATTTTTTTCTCTATGTCTCACGGGTGACGCATCGCCCTGCTATCATTACCACCATTTTGTTTATCTTCTATCCTTCTTCCGCCATTTTCTTTCTTCCTTCTTTCACACCCTCTCTCTCCCTCACATGCCGATGCGAGTCCAAAATTCGTGGGATAATTATTCTGCGATCAGTGATAAACTAATGATGTCAGTTCTTTTTATCTTTGGCCAGCCATCTGGTCAGACCAAGGAACTCTCCCAGAGTCTTAACGTCCTTCAAAATAATCCCTATCGTTATCGGTTATGGTCATATATGGGCGTTATAGTAAGGATCCCCGCTAAAATTAAAGCCCACCAAAAATCTAAGCAAGTCTTCAATACCACTTCACTCTGAAATAGGTGTTCGGAGGGTCGACATTACATATAAAACCATCCTTCTTGAATATTAGGTTAAAAATATTAAATTCTTCTACATCAAAGTAACTGGTTGGTATTAGGGACAGTCTTTTCTGAGGTACGCGAGTTTCATTACTTAAATAGTTATTTCGGGATTATAAGTTTTCATCTGAAGTCACGGTGAGACTTTCCAAACAAGTTCATTTTGTTGCGGGAAGCCCACGAGGCCCCAACGAGTCATTCGTCTCTTCGCGTCGTTGCAGGTAAGACCTTCGTACCTAACCCTGTGTTCTTTCTCCCTTAGTATATTATATCTATATATTCTATATAAATATATAGGTACAGTTCAGTGTCACTAAGGCATAGATGTTCCGCCCATCCTTATAAGTGTTATTAAAGATTCGTCTCTTCGCGTCGTTGCAGGCTGTCCGTGTCTCCTTCAGAAAGCCACATGGTTTTACTGTAACACACAAACAACACTTTCTCGCCATATTCTTTCTCTACTAGATACCTATCTTCCAGGTGTGATTTATAAATATTAAGTATTATGTTACCTAGTGTAGGGCAATGCACTGAATAGAAATTCTAGTGAAGGAGATTTTATGCTCAGAAGAGCTTTATCTCATCACTAAGGGAGATTCCTAGGTCAGAGCGTGAAGTCGCATTTCTTATGTCAGAGTAGAGTTTTCTCGATATAGTGTTAACCCTGATATGCTGAAGATGATCTCAAGTGAGAGACTTACCATGTTTACAAAATAAATAGGATTTCATTTACAAATATAGTTCTTGTGTTATTATGAAAACCCAGGTGATTATTCTGAGATAGGAAAATAATTCCCCACACTTCCAAAAGAGTTCCGCCTTTACTAGGTATAATCCCTAGTACCGACCACGACTACCAAGATCAATCTAGTATTAATATTAATCTAACGTGCCCCGGGAGTAATCATAGCGAAATACTCGTCAGGGCTGGTGGCAGCAAATCTCCTTTCCCCTTAAGTATACCCCCTTGTTCAGTACTCTCCGTAGTGAGAAGTGGTCACACTACAATCAGATAGTGAAGTCAGAAGACTAATTTAAATCCTTCCTTTCAAGTTGTAATCTTTTATCAAATCATCCCCAAGTAATATCATTCAAGCAACGTTGACGAGTTATAATACCCCAGACCAGTTACCCCAAATTTCCATCAACACATATGTTGGTATAACAATAACACAGTATCACAATAAATGAGTACGTTAAGACATGAATATATACAAAATGTCGTTATGTAATATTTAAGGAGTGGGCAAGAGTACAGGCCATAATTATGTGCTTACATAGTGGCACGTGTGTTAAGACATTACGTGTAAAGTGTTTTGTGAACAAACATTAAGGTGAGTATTTGTAACATGTACTAAAGCAATACTCCGCTGACTGAACACAACAGCAGTGACAGAGTTGCAAGGATAGAGCACACATCTTATCAAAATAGAACCTGGTATTTCAGCATCAAACATTGGATTAACACCAATGATAACACTAACCATCACACCAGCATTACCAGTTTCTATTCCACAGGTCCAGGCCAGCGGACTTATTACTTTAATACCTTTACCATTCTATCAGCTTTAAACTCCTCTAAAACTGCTAACAAAAGGAACAGCACAGCCACTGTGAAATAGGGAACACATTTTGGTCAACACTGCTGTTAGTTTGGTGCAGCTTTGTGTTAATAACCTTACCAAACAACTGTGACGTCAACCCGAAAGGTATGAAACTTTTTTTTTACCAAGCACACACATCTATTGAAAGCCATACCTGCACTGTCAACCAAATTATTGATGGCACCATTACTCCTTCATAGAACATAGGGTTACGTCTGCCACCACACAAGCCCATGTTAACACACTGCCCAGTGCCTACCAGCTACCACCACCACCCATTGCCACACAGGACACACTCCCACATGCACGAGTCCAAACATTACACCACCTCAAAAGTGGATCTTCATGTGCTTGGTAATATAACTCTTTGTCATGAAACGCTTGCCACAAATATCACACTTAAATTTTTTATAGCCAGAGTGTCTCTTGGTGTGTACATTGAGACGGGCAGTGGTAGTAAACCTTTTCCCACCACTCCAGACATTCATAGTTTTTAATACCTAAGTGTGACAGTGTGTGTGTGGTGAGAGAACCCTTATGGGTAAATCTTGACCCACACTCTAGGCATTCATAATTTTAACACCACTGTGTGTCAGAGTGTGTGCGGTGAGGGAAGACTTATGACTAAATTTTTTCCCACACTTCAGACATTCATGATTTTTAACACCAGTGTGCGTCAGGGTGTGTACGGTGAGGGTAGACTTATTACCAAATCTTTTACCGCACTCTAAACATTCATAATTTTTTACACCACTGTGTCTCAGGTGTGTTTATTGAGATTACCCTTTTCAGTAAACCTTTTCCCACACTCTAAACACTCATGATCTTGAACACCACTATGTGTCTTGTAGTGTGCGGTGAGGTGAGACATTTGAATAAATGTTTTCCCACACTCTAAACATTTAAAATTTCTATCACGACTGCAGTGAGTCAGGGAATGTCTGTTAAGCTTTCTCTTGCTTTCAAAAGTTTTACCACACTGCTGGCATTCCAGCTCACTCTCTGCTTTGTGGCCTGAGCTGCCTGCCTCCAGGTGATTCATGCCATCACACCTGTGCCTCCCTATCACTGAGGCAGACTGACCCTGCTCCCTCCCGGCCACTCATGCTGCTGCCCGGCCCCACAGCCTCCACTGCAGCAATACTCTCCCCAGCACACACGACGGCCAGTCCTGCAGGAACTCTCAGGAATGTCAAAGCAAGCCAGTTTAGTGCCGAGAGGAGCAGCCAACTTTGACTTTCAGGTCAGCACCTGCAAAAGGGGTGACAAATCAGGACAAAGAGAGCCATGAATGCAAAAAATATTGGCACTCAAAAATGTTCGGCACTCAAAAAAAATTGTCACTCGATTTTTTTTGTCACTCAAATTTTTTGTCACTCAAAAAATTTGGCACTCATTTTTTTTGGTACTCAAATTTTTTGGCACTCAAAACTGTGTCACTCAAATTATGTTTGGCACTCCTTTGGCCTCCCTCACTCGCTAGCTATAAAATGCCAAACATTTTTGGGTGCCAAAAACGTTTGAGTGCCGAAATTTTTGAGTGCCAAATCTTTAGTGCCATAACATTTTTGAGCGCCAAAATGAGTGCTAAAATTTGTTGACAAAATTTTTTGAGTGAAAGTATAACTAGAATAATACCAAAAGTATAAATAAGTATAACTGGAATAAAACCACAATTTCATCCAAAAAGCATGTTGGTCCCTCTTCCGAATCTTTACCAAGATAAGTAATATGTGCGTGTACCTGCCAGGCTGGTGAAATTTTAGGACAAGAAAGCAGAGGTGGTTGTCTAGTGTTGTCTTTATGTTTGTTAAGGGCTGCGAGGATGTCTTTAGGAGTCCTATGAGTCCTGCTGAGGTCCTGTGAGGCTTGACAGACGTGACAGCAGACCAGCTGGCAGCAGATGACATGTTGTGATTGTTGTGACTTCTTCCTCTTCTTGTGACCTGTCTTTTAGTATCGCTTCGTAGGTCCTCTTCAACTTCGTCTTCTTCGTTAACAGACATTGTCAACCTTCCCTTGGCTATTTCACCTGTGGAATACTAAAACATTTTCATTGTAAGAAGAAGAGAAGCTCCCAACCCAATATTTTTAGAGCCGTATTTTGACAAGACCCCGACCAAGACCAGCAGACCCACACGTGAAGGCACATAGAAGTATTATCACACAGGCTAGAAGCATCGCCCCGCCCCTCACCACCACCAGGCAGTGTCATCACCAAGACACACCACCCATGGTCACGTAACACCAGGCGTCATGACCACCACCCCTCACAACGCGCCGGAACGTACGTGTCAATAACATGGTTTGCTATTGGGTGTCTGTTCCTTGCTCCATTCTTGCCTCTCTCATCATGACTATCTTATCAGTGTGACTACTTGCACTCATTGAACTTGTCCGGCAAAGAAGAAGGCAAAAAAATTCCTGGCCAAGTTATAGTGCTTTATCTGATGGAGATACATTGTTATCAATGGAAACGGCGTCCCTAGTAGGAATTGGTGATGAAAAGAAAAAAAAGAAAAATTTGTTTATGGATTTCCCGAAAATTTTAATTTAAAAAAAACTTCGAAATGAAATGTACTCGAAATTTCTTTTCGAAATGCATTTTTTGAAGTGCATTTTTTTATTATTTAAAATAATATATTGGGTTATTTCTCAGTATCCATTCTTCAGCCTCACATTTTTTCTCCAGCAGTCTTCTCTCCTTATTTCCATTATCCACACAGGACACTCATCATCTCGTCCCATTCTTTAGGCACTCTGATGATTCCCAGGCAAGGCATCCCCCCCCCCCCCCCCGCCTCCTCCTGACACGCCTTCACTCGCCACCCGGGGGCAGGCACCAGAGTAAAGACCGGCTCCCACTATGGGGTTACGGGGCCACGTCAACCCCGTTATGCTAACGCTGGTTGACGAGGTAAAAACACGATTTAACGTGGTCCTGATTTTTATGGTAACGCGGGCAGGTGAGGCCTCGTTCCTGACGTGACGCAATTTATGAAAAATTCAAAGAATTGTTGCGTCAGCCCACGTCAGTTACCCTGGACAAGGGACGTGGCCATGACGTGGATATGCCTGTCTGACGAGGCATTAACGTCGCTGACGTGAGTTGATGCGAAAAAATTCCCGCGTCAACCATGTCGGCCAATTTTCTCTTAACAAGGGTTGACGTAGACCCGTAGCCTCATAGTGGGACACGGGCTTAACTCGGCTACCTATCCTTTTTTTTTCTTTTTTAGCAATAAAATAATACATGATGCAAGCTAATGAAGCACCAACCCGCAGACTGCCCCGGGACCAACAGTGAGGATGCAGGCAAGGCCGATGCGTGTGCCGGCTGCCCCAACCAGCAGGTGTGTGCCTCGGGGGAACCTGCCGCGCCGGACCCAGGTAGGTTATTTGCAGTGTTGACCAAGGTTGATGCATCGAGCTACTTTGGCCCAGTCATTCCCTAAGGCTGATGTAAAGCTCACAATTTCTAGTTACACTTTTTAGTGTAAATGAAGTTATGTCCGATGCATTTTTGTAGTCGACCCTCGGTTTAACGGATTTTGGATTTTACGGACTGCTTCCGCTACCGGACGAGCAGACTAAACCATTCAAAAGGTCCACTGCTTGAAAAATGTGTCCATTAGGTCCAAGCTTAAATGAAGTCTTCTGTCTTCTTATGCCATTGGAATAGATCATTTTTAACTCTGATCTGAATCTAAATTTCTTAAAGTGTCAAGGTATCGGATTCCTAGCTATCTTTTGGTTCTTTAGATCTGTTGGTGGGAAGGACGTTTGGCCGCCGTGAAGAACAAGGTGCTGGTGCTGTGGGCAAGGGCGGGGTGGGCAAGTCCACGGTGAGCGCCATGCTGGGCCGCGCCTTGGCTCTCGACGACTCCAAGGAGGTGAGCACTGGTGGCACACTGATAGACAAACTTTATTGGCACATACCTCACACCATTCTTTTTCCATGTTAAAACCTCTATTTCTCATCAGCTTTTTGTGGATATTTTATGGATTGCTGTCATACTTTGATAAATTTCCTCTATGAATATTACATCATGCCTCAGTGAATTATATCCATCCATCACCCTACACTCCCCCACCTCCAGTACTCTGCCTTGAAGAGGGTGATACAGAGACTCGAAACACTGTGCTTAGTGTTACCGGTGAGCCCTAACGTTCTTCCCCCCTTGTATCCCTGCAGGTGGGGATTCTTGACATTGACATCTGTGGGCCGTCTCAGCCACGGGTGATGGGAGCAGCGGAGGAAAAGGTCCATTCTTCAGGGGCAGGCTGGTCCCCGGTGGTATGTATCAAGCAGTATTAAAACTTTGTACTTCTTCTTTCTGTTTAATGTCAGTTTTTCCCATAATTTGTATGAGGTTAGACAGCCGATGATACGCTTCCAACTATCTCTATCCATTGCCTCTACTTCTTTAATGCCCAATGCTGCCAGATTCTCTTCAACACACTGCCTCCATGTCTCCATATCATTATTAAAGTTTTGTACCATGACTTAAACTAATTGCTCATTACTTTGCCTTATTTTTCCCAGAAATTTGCCTTTTCATCACAGGCATTTTTCTGTAGCATTGTCTCCATTCTTAGTCCACAGAGAGTGAGGGTAATGCAGATTTACTTCACCTCTACCTAGTCTCACTTCTCATTTTCTTTTGTCATTTGGGGAAAGAATCTTCCTTTATAGTTTTTAACGGTTCTTTCACATGGAAGAAATATTGGAATATATAATAGGGACAAATGTGTTCTCTCTCAGTATGTTTCAGACAACTTAGCCGTGATGTCCATCGGGTTCCTGCTGAATAGTGCCGATGATGCTGTCATCTGGAGGGGCCCCAAGAAGAATGGTAAGCTGATCAGTATCAATACAGACTTGAATCTTACGGTTTTCAGTCCTCTGCCCGGTAACCCTTGAGAGACAATGTTAATGCAGTATGATTGCATCATGGGAGCATTCAGTAAATAATAAATTCAAATAATATAAAATAGATAACATCTTGTGTAGGGACTCAGAGCTGGGCAGTATTTAAATACATTTGTATTTAAATACATTTGTGTATTTAGAAATGTATTTATAAAAACATTGGTTGTCATGTATTTAATACAGTATTTAAAAACTTTATGAGTATTAAATACATTGTATTTAAATACTCATAATATAAAAAATTTAATACTTTTTTACCAGTTAATTTGGCCATAAACCCGCCCAACTATCTGGCAACCCTGTTACAGTGAACCAGTGTTTCCGCTTTCAAGGAAATTTCCTTATATTTAGGATATTTAGGCCTGAGAAGGAAATTTCTAAGGAAACCCAAAATCTAAGGAAATCCTAAGGAAATCAATTTTCGGACATGTTAAAATTTGTGTATATTTAAAATGTATTTACAAATGTATTTAAATACAATTGATGTATTTAGTATTTAGTATTTAAATACATTTGTAAAATGTACAGGGAGGTCCCGAAGATACGAGCAGTTAGGTTCCACCTGGCATACTCGTAAAGCGAAATCTCGTATAACGAAACACATAACTAATGGTAAAATATAGGTTTGGTTCCAGGACCCCATCAATTAAAAAACCAAAAAAAAAAATGTTGTTTTTCAAGCTAAAATAAACTATAGCAAACACAACAAACACACAGCGTCTATATTACCTATTCTGTAGAAAAACCATTCTGAAAGAGAAAATAGCACACAAAATAACATAATTGCACATTAATTAAACATAAAACATAAATGATGTCATCAAGCTCATCATCAGTCACCAGCCAATGATAAACTGTTTTTAAAACTTCTCGACCAATCACAAGTCAGCGAGACATATTTCCGGGCAAGAGTGGCATGCCAGACTGCCTCTCTCCGCCTTCTGTCCCCGTCATCTCAAACTAATTCTCGTTTTATTTGGAATGCTTGCGTTTTAAGGAGTTTTAATGTATCAGATAGTAATATATATAAGTAAGGAGCCTGTGTTGCTAGTGTTTTGGTGGTAGGTGTGCATGTGGGTTGAAATAGTGAATATTCGTGTCATGGGGCGGCCCCGCGGCAAGAATTTTTCTCCATCACTCTGCCCCGCCAGTCGTGCCTCATCATAACATCTTTAAATCACCCTTATTTAAGGTGAAACACGGTGCTACATTGATATAGATAATGACACGTGTATATAACATCTCACCATAATCACTAAGTTGTATAATAACGAGTAATAAGACGTTTAATCCTGCCCAAACCTACCGTGGCGGCTCCAGCGGCGCCGCCACTCAAAACTTTTGAGTAAAAACCCGCCGTCATCCGCCTCACCTGTGCCTTCCTGAAGACAGTGAGCTCCACACGCCTGTGATAGCACCATAGATTTCACCAGGGATCATAGGATTTCCCCAAGGGGTTCTCGCTCCCCAACTAAATATTACCAAGATATCTATCTCCTTGGTCTAATGGTGTTGATATCCACCTCACGGGCTTCATGGGCTGGCTCATGCTGCTGCTGCTGCTGCCAAAGGCACGCTGCCAGACGTGGATGAGTCCTTGCTTGTATTTCATCTCTTTACTCATATATATGAATGATATCCATCCAAATGCAATCATATGTCTACATTCACCTAGAGAAATGATATTTCATAGCATACCAACAAAATAAGCGAGCCTGGAGACTTCCTACCTCTGCTAATACCAGTCTCGAGCAGTCGTTGGCCAGTCTGCACGTTATTTTCAGATTGATTATCGTACAGCCTTAGGTAAAATATATATGTAGTCAGTAAATGTTTATAATTTAGTAAATAACTTGGTAATTTTACTCACCCCAGTTTGAATGTCGTACATTGGATTTCGATCCGTATATGAAAATAGACCTAATTACACTCTGTATCATCGTTCTCGTAACGAATGCTCGTAAACGGGACCTCCTGATTAGTATTTAAAATTTCTCCCATGTATTTAGTATTTAGTATTTAAATACATTCAATGTTTAGTGCCAGTCTGTGTAGGGTGAGCAGTATAGTCATGTGTTGCAGGATGATCAAGCGTCCTGGGGACGTGGACTGGGTGCGCTGGACTACCTGTGGGGGGACNTGACACGTGTATATAACATCTCACCATAATCACTAAGTTGTATAATAACGAGTAATAAGACGTTTAATCCTGCCCAACCTACCGTGGCGGCTCCAGCGGGCCGCCACTCAAAACTTTTGAGTAAAAACCCGCCGTCATCCGCCTCACCTGTGCCTTCCTGAAGACAGTCAGCTCCCACGCCTGTGATAGCACCATAGATTATCACCAGGGATCATAGGATTCCTCAAGGGGTTCTCGCTCCCCTACTAAATATTACCAAAGACATCTATCTCCCTTGGTCTAATGGTGTTGATATCCACCTCACGGGCTTCATGGGCCGGCTCATGCTGCTGCTGCTGCTACCAAAGGCCACGCTGCCAGACGTGGATGAGTCCCTTGCTTGTATTTCATCTCTTTACTCATATATATGAATGATATCCATCCAAATGCAATCATATGTCTACATTCACCTAGAGAAAGTATATTTCATAGCATACCAAACAATAATAAGCGAGCCTGGAGACTTCCTACCTCTGCTAATACCAGTCTCGAGCAGTCGTTGGCCAGTCTGCACGTTATTTTCAGATTGATTATCGTACAGCCTTAGGTAAAATCATATATGTAGTCAGTAAATGTTTACAATTTTAGTAAATAACTTGGTAATTTTACTCACCCCAGTTTGAATGTCGTAACATTGGATTTTCGATCTCGTATATTGAAAATAGACCCTAATTTACACCTCTCGTATCATCGGATTCTCGTATATGGAATGCTGGTATAACGGGACCTCCCTGTATATCATTACACAGTACAATATAGGTAAGGTAATTATGACATAGGCTGACTTACGACCAGATCAACTTACAACCGGTCGGTCGTAACCAATCAAGGTGGTAAGTAGACAACCCGGGCGGTGTATTGGTGGGCCGTACGTGGGTGGCGAGCGGGCTGTCACTTGTAGAAAATAATTTGTGCCACAGTGCTTGCAGGGTGGTAACAGATCATTAAAATTGTAACACAATTTGATTAATATGTCCTCAAAGAGTATAATGTGCACCGCCACTGGGAGACACAGCACCAAGCATCCAGCTTTGCATCGATGTCTGCTGCCGAGAGGAAGGAGGCCATTGTCAAACTGTCAGGCCACCTGCAGAAAAGCACTTCACTCTTCCGTCAGCAGACTGCTGAGGCTGACAAAGTGACGCGCGCCAGCTATGAGGTTTCCCGCCTCCTTGCTCGCCGGATGAAGCCATTCACAGACGGGGACTTTATCAAGGAGTGCATCATGGTTGTGATAGATTCCCTCTGTCCTGAAAAGCATTCTGCCTTTGAAAGTGTGAGCCTTTCACTCCGCACTGTTTGTCGTCGCATTGAGGACATGTCAGACAGCGTGAACGACTCGCTTAAGACCTGTTGCTCAAAATTTGATGCCTTCTCTCTCGCTCTTGATGAGAGAGAGCACAGACATGAAGGACACAGCCCAGCTGGCGATTTTCATTCGTGGAGTCACTGCTGCCCTTCAGGTTTATGAGGAGTTTCTCCAGCTTGTTCCATTGCACGGCACCACCACCGGGCAAGACATCTTCGACGCCGTGCTTCAGCGTGTGAAGCAACACTCCCTCGACCTGTCCCGTCTGGTGTGCGTGAGGACCGACGGTGCCCCAGCAATGACTGGAAAGAAGAAGGGTGCCGCCTCACTGCTAGTGCGTCACTGTGAGGCCGCCGGACACACCCAGCCCATCCACAAGGTGCACTGCATCATCCACCAAGAGTCCCTGTGCTCCAAGTCTGCCAACCTTACTGATGTCACGTCTGTAGTCGTGAAGGTTGTCAACTCCATCCTCTCCCGCAGCCTTAACCACCGCCAGTTCCAGGCACTAACGGACCAAGTCAACGCACACTGTGGTGACCTGCTTTACTTCTGTGAGGTCCGCTGATTGAGTCATGGAGCCATGCTGTCCCGCGTGTGTGACCTGCAGCAGGAGATCGCCACCTTCCTCTGTCAAAAGAACCTCCCCGGTCCTGATCATTTTTCCAACCCGCAATGGCTTGCTCGTCTGGCCATGCTCACAGATATCACTACAGGGAGGTCCCAAGGATACGAGCAGTTAGGTTCCACCTGGCATACTCGTAAAGCGAAATCTCGTATAACGAAATACATAACTAATGGTAAAATATAGGTTTGGTTCCAGGACCCCATCAATTATTTTTGTATAAAAAAAAAAAAAAAAATAAAAAAAACATTATTTTGCATGCTAAAATAAACTATAGCAAACACAACAAACACACAGCGTCTATATTACCCACACTGTACTACCTATTCTGTAGAAAAAGCATTCTGAAAGAGAAAATAGCACACAAAATAACATAACTGCACATTAATTAAACATAAAACATGCATAACAAGCAAAAGACGTTGTAATGTAGGGGACGCCGCGTGATACAAGAGAAGGTAGTGTAGCGGTCCCAAGGTTGGGGCCGCACACCTGCTAATTACCCCTAAAGGTCAGGATGCGCCATATGCTTAATTCCTTCAGGGCACGGCTTGCTAGAGGTGACCTAACTGGGGTCAACCAAATCCCCCTTTGTCCAGCCCGGGAGTGGTAGGGCGTGCATTTTGAACTTGATAATTTTACTCACCCCAGTTTGAATGTCGTATCATTGGATTTTCGATCTCGTATATTGAAAATAGACCCTAATTTACACCTCTCGTATCATCGGATTCTCGTACACCGAATGCTCGTATAACGGGACCTCCCTGTACGCACCTAAATGACCTCAATGTGAAGCTGCAAGGCAAAAAAATTCTAGTCACAGACATGTATTGGCACATCACCGCCTTCGAGGTAAAGCTGGGCTTGTGGGAGGCCCAACTGGATGCTGGTCAGTTTATGCATTTTCCTCGTATTGCGGCTTGTGCACCTGATGACGTGGACCTGAATACTTGTGTTGGTGTTGTCACCTCTTTGCGGGAGAATTTGCCTCCCATTTCACAGGTGTCGGGCCACTGGCTCCGGGCTTCAAGCTGTTCCTCTCCCCTGTGACTCCCTGTGGACGAAGCCCCGGCCCCCCTGCAGATGGAGTTTGTGGAGCTTCAGTGTAATGAGGAACTGAAGGCAAAGTACCGCACCGCTTCTCCACCGTCCTTCTTCCCTGACCTCGTCCTCCCTTCTAACAAATTTCCAAATTACATTGAGCATGTTAAACGCATCGTTGCCATGTTTGGCAGCACTTACTGTTGTGAACAACTCTTTTCAAAAATGAAATATACAAAGTCTCGCATTCGCTCCCAGCTAAGTGACCGCCACCTCAATGACATTCTGCTCTTGTCTACCTCATCCATCGATCCAGACATTGAATCACTTCTCCATGGCAAACACCACCAACCATCCCACTCATTTGCATGTCTCTTGATAAAACTTTTCTGCAGTCACTGAATTGCATGTTTTTCAATAAATTTCTTGTAATCTAGTCACTGGTTTGCCTGCTTTTCTATACAGGGAGATCCCGAAGATACGAGCAGTTAGGTTCCACCAAAGCGAAATCTCGTATAACGAAACACATAACTAATGGTAAAATATAGGTTTGGTTCCAGGACCATCAATTAAAAAGAAAGAAAAAAAAAGACAGTTTTTCAAGCTAAAATAAACTATAGCAAACACAACAAACACACAGCGTCTATATTGCCCACACTGTACTACCTATTCTGCAGAAAAAGCATTCTGAAAGAGAAAATAGCACACAAAATAACATAACTGCACATTAATTAAACATAAAACATGCATAACAAGCAAAAAAGACGTTGTAATGTAGGGGACGCCACGTGATACAAGAGAAGGTAGTGTAGCGGTCCCAAGTTTGGGGCCGCACACCTGCTAATTACCCCTAAAGGTCAGGCCGCGCCATATGCTTAATTACCCTTCAGGTCACGCCTTGCTAGGGGTGACCTGACTGCGGTCCCAAGGTTGGGGCCGCACACCTGCTAATTACCCCTAAATGTCAGGCCGCGCCATATGCTTAATTACCCTTCAGGTCACGGCTTGCTAGGGGTGACCTCACTGGGGTCAACCAAATCCCCCTTTGTCCAGCCAGGGAGTGGTAGGGCACGTATTTTGAACTTGATAATTCTCACCCCAGCTCACCCCAGAACTCACCCCAGTTTGAATGTCGTATCATTGGATTTTCGATCTCGTATATTGAAAATAGACCCTAATTTACACATCTCGTATCATCGGATTCTCGTATACCGAATGCTCGTATAACGGGACCTCCCTGTACAAATTTTGTACACTGTCACTTTAGGGTTCTCTTTGGCACTCCGGCCCGCAGGCTACTCCTAGAAGCTTTCTCTGGCCCTCGCACTGACAAGGTTGCCGACCCCTGCCTTACAGTGTCACCTCAATATCTTCGTGAATTTTTGTTATTGGACAACCACCGATTCCGAGGCCAAAACTTAGTCCTGAATAGTTTTGATGTGTTTTGAATTAACCTTGCTCTCATTTTTGTCGGAAATCAATGTTTGTTTACACGTGTGTGTGTGTGTGGGTGGGGGCAGCCTGCCCCTCCAGGTCACCCGCAAACATTGCACGCTTCACATATATATTGGTAATTTTAGTTTTTCACTATAAATTGTTACTAAACAAACCCCACTCAACCACGTAATCTCGATTTAACCTAGACTAAACTTCTGGGAAGTAACGGTAGAGTTTCGGGAAGTACGGTTTGTATGTATTATTATTCAATTGCGCCATGGGAAATGGGGCTCAAAATATTCACAATGAAGAAAGCTACACGATGGTGTCGGTAAGAGTCCTAGGACTTTTGAAAGCCCACTACCAAAATAATACCAATATATATACTGCAAATTTCCCACTCTAAACACATAGCAGAAAAGCAACAAAGGCATACCTACAACATTAAAACTAAGCTATATGTCACGGTGGACCCTCCAACTGAGCAGCTTCACACCACTGGGTTACAGGCAGTGGATGCCGATCCTCCCATTGACGAAACCGCACCCTCTCTTGACGAAGTCAGAGAGGCTGTAGCAAAGTTGAAGGATGGAAAGGCAGCTGGTGTTTGTAATATCAGTGCGGAGCTCCTCAAAGCTGGGGGTGAGGCCATGATCCGCGGGTTGCATGCTGTCCTGAATGCCGTGTGGCAATCAGGTACCATTCCTCCTGACTGGAAAAGGGGGCTGGTCGTCCCTATCTGGAAAGGGAAAGGGGACCGTCAGGACTGCAACAATTACCGCGGTATTACACTGCTCAGCGTACCAGGCAAGGTGCTTGCCCATCTATTGCTGACACGAGTTCGCAGTCATCTGGTGAAGCATCAGAGACCTCAGCAGTCTGAGTTCACGCCTGGTAAGTCAACAACGGACCGTACCCTAGCGCTTCATGTCCTGGTGGAACGCCGACGTGAGTTTCGGCAGGGGATGCTTGCAGCCTATGTTGATCTCAAGAAGGCGTTTGACTCAGTGCATCGTGAGTCACTCTGGGATCTTCTGCGATTTCGAGGGATTCCTGCAAGGACTATTGGTTTGATAACTGGTCTGTATTCTGAGACTGAGAGTGCTGTGAAGTGTGGGGCAGGTGTATCCAGCTTCTTTCCTGTGAATACAGGAGTGAGGCAAGGGTGCGTCCTTGCCCCATCACTTTTCAACGCTTGTATGGACTGGGTATTGGACAAGGTTGTAGATCAAAGTGATTGTGGAGCATCCGTCGGCAACACCAAGATCACTGATCTTGTTTTTGCTGATGATGCAGTAATCTTTGCTGAGTCGCTGGAGGTCCTGGTGATGGCTCTCGAGGCGCTGCACGAGGAGGCAAAGCCTTTGGGACTTGAGGTCTCCTGGCTCAAGACCAAGGTCCAGGTGTTTGGAGACTTACTAGATGAAGCAGTACAGTCTGTTCATGCGTGTGGCGAGGACATTGAGATCTTGGAAAGTTTTACATACCTTGGTAGCGCAGTCCATAATGACGGCGGGTCACGTCAAGAAGCCTTACGGCGGATTGGCATAGCCCACGGTGTTATGGACTCGCTCAGCGGGAGTATTTGGCGTTGTCGGTACCTGTGCAGGAGGACAAAGATCCGGATCTTCAAGTCGCTTGTGATCCCTGTCTTACTCTATGGTTGTGAGACATGGACACTAAATAGTGACTTGAAGAGACGAATCAATGCCTTTGGTAATAAGTGTCTTCGCAGAATCATGGGGTATCGCTGGGATGATTACGTGTCAAATCAGCGATTGCACCGTGAGACTGAATCGAGGCCTATTACCTGCATAGTCCGTCAGCGCCAACTTCGGCTATATGGGCATGTGGCACGCTACCCTGAAACCGATCCTTCCCATCGGGTTGTATCTGTAAGAGACAATCCGGCGTGGAGGAGGCCAAGGGGGCGCCCACAAGGCTCGTGGCTGGGGCAAGTTGATGTTTCTTGTCGAGAGCTGCTTGGTATGGGAAAGGAGCCTGCATGGGAACTCGCGCGTGGTGATCCCCGGGAGTGGCATCGTAGGGTGGGCGAGGCGACGCGCCCCCTGGCGTATGCCCCCAATGATTGATTGATTGATATATGTCATAGGTAGCAAAATATTAGAATATCAATTCATGGGGGCATCCTGCAATATATTATGATTTATGACCGATTTTGGTTACCCTGTCATTCCCTTTACATTTTAACTAGTATAATTTTTCATTCACATTCACTGCACAGTGAATATTGTATTTAGGTACATGCTCATAAGCATTTGCTTTCCCCTACAAATATTTTTTTTTAAATAAATTTTGCTAAATTTACAAAAAAATACTAATTTCCTTCAAAAACACACATATATATTTTTTTCTCAAAACCTCCTTGTAGGCGTAAAATAGGGGTGCGTCTTGTGCGCCAGCAAATACGCTACGTTCTGGGTCTCAAGGGTTAACTTGCACCTCTATGCGGCGCTACTTTCATGCCTCTTCCTTACTCCCAACAATTGATCCTGCAAAATAATGTGATCTACCCAGCACGGCCTACCTTCATCTCCTTGGCCATCTTGGGGTCATGGATGAAGGAGGAGCCGCTGCCTGAGCCCGGAGGTGGATCCCCTGTGGTGACATACTTCAGGGCCTCAATCAGGGTCTGCAAGGACAGGATCAGATTCCTTATTTGGATTATCAAGGAGATTTTAACCCCTTTACGCCAAGATCTTCCCTTTGCTATAAAAAATTGTCTGTTGTCAAGCCATAAAATTACGAAGTGACTGAATATACCAAATTAGTAAGTGGAGAAGGATACTAAACAGGTCATACATATCTATGAAATATTGCATATATATTCACTAAAATTGTCTAATGGTACCCAAATTACAATGGAAATTACGTTCTGTGCTTCAAGGGGTTAAAATATATAATTACAAAATAAAATGCCCCTTGCCTGCTCCCTCCTTCCATCTCTTACTATCTCGTGCCATTAAAAAAAAACTATGTATTTAGATATGAAACATGCAAAAAAATGCAACTATTATCTAACAGTAGCAAAAAAATGCAACAACTATAATCTAACAGTAGGTGCTTAACATTATATTACTAACTTACTAACACACAGGAGCTCTTACAGGGTTCATACTCAACTTAAAATCTATGTAAGTCCAACCTTGCTCTTGCCAATACTGACTACTGAGCCCAACACTGTAAAACATAAAGCTTGAGAATCATTGTTCTATCTTAAGGTCTCATGCTTAAAATGATGCCAACATTTACCTGATAATAGGGTTTACTATGATAAAATACAGCTGAAATTTAGAAAAAGCATAGTATTCCCTTCTCCTGGCATCAAATATCAGTCAGTAAGCAGCAAGGGGTCAGGATTTTGGCCTCGTTAAAAAAAATAGCCTATAGTTGCTTGGCATGAGCCTGTGCAGCCCCCGCCCTGCCACTCACCACTCTGGACATAATAATGTGAGTTATGCCTTGCTATGGGGAGAAGCATTGCAGGAATTGCCAGGAAGAGACCAGCTGTGAGGGCCATAAGAACATAAGAAAATAAGGAAGCTACTAGAGGCCGTGAGACCTACACGAGGTAGTTCCTGTTACTTTACACCACCTACATCAATCTTTCATCCCCATCCATGAATTTATCTAGCCTCCCTTTAAAGCTCTCTAATGACTCCGCACTAACTACCTGTCTACTGAGTCCATTCCAATTATTTACCACACTATTTGTGAACCAATTTCTTTTTAAATCTACGCTTTTCCAGCTTGAATCCATTACTTCTTGTTCTGCCCTGATGACCAGCCGTAAGAACTTTTGCTACCTGGGGCATGGCGGCTGTAAGGTTCTGGCTGTAACACTGTGAAGGGTCTTGATGGACAGGGGTTTGGCGCTGCAATGCTACTTAGCCAGCGTTCACCCCAGTGTTATTTCCTCTTCATGAGGAATATTTCTATTGTGCCGTCAAGGGAGGGGTGTGTAGCTGCCAATAGACAGTAGCTACCAATATACAGTAGCTACCAATATGCGTGTTACCAATATACAGTAGCTACCAATATACAGTAGCTACCAAAATACAGTAGCTACCAATAGACAGTAGCTACCAATAGACAGTAGCTACCAATATGCGTGTTACCAATATACAGTAGCTACCAATAGACAGTAGCTACCAAGACAGTAGCTACCAAGACAGTAGCTACCAATAGACAGTAGCTACCAATAGACAGTAGCTACCAATAGACAGTAGCTACCAATAGACAGTAGCTACCAATAGACAGTAGCTACCAATATGCATGTTACCAATATACAGTAGCTACCAATAGACAATAGCTACCAATAGACAGTAGCTACCAAGACAGTAGCTACCAATAGACAGTAGCTACCAATATGCGTGTTACTAATATACAGTAGCTACCAATATACAGTAGCTACCAATATACAGTAGCTACCAATAGACAGTAGCTACCAATAGACAGTAGCTACCAATATACAGTAGCTACCAATACAGTAGCTACCAATATGCGTGTTACCAATATACAGTAGCTACCAAAATACAGTAGCTACCAATATACAGTAGCTACCAATATACAGTAGCTACCAATATACAATAGCTACCAATATACAGTAGCTACCAATAGACAGTAGCTACCAATAGACAGTAGCTACCAAGACAGTAGCTACCAATTTACAGTAGCTACCAATATACAGTAGCTACCAATAGACAGTAGCTACCAATAGACAGTAGCTACCAATAGACAGTAGCTACCAATAGACAGTAGCTACCAGGACAGTAGCTACCAATATCAGTAGTTACTAGTTACCAATAGACAGTAGCTACCAATATACAGTAGCTACCAATACAGTAGCTACCAATATACAGTAGCTACCAATACAGTAGCTACCAATAGACAGTAGTTACCAATAAACAGTAGCTACCAATATACAGTAGCTACCAAGACAGTAGCTACCAATATACAGTAGCTACCAATAGACAGTAGCTACCAATAAACAGTAGCTACCAATACAATAGCTACCAAGACAGTAGCTACCAATACAATAGCTACCAAGACAGTAGCTACCAATAGACAGTAGCTACCAATATACAGTAAAAAAGGTAAAAGTAAAGATGGGAGCATACGCTAAGCTGTGCCTGGCATGCGGTGCTCATCTCCGTGGCATTAGCCCTTAGAGCCTGTGGTGGGTGAGAATCCGTTACCCCGGGACACAGGGCTAGTGTGACTCCCGGGTTACCACAGTTACCTTCCCCAGGTTACCCCAGGTACCCATTTATCAACCCCGAAAGGAAGGAAGAACAGCTGGGTAGGCTGGTCACCGACTTGCCCTGGCCCGGGATCGAACCAGGGCCCGCAGATTCGTAGCCAGGCACGCTAGCCACTGCACCACGGAGGCAACAATATATTATACAGTATATATAGACAGACAATATATATATATACAGTAGCTACCAATATATTGTATAAGGAGTGACGCTCTCAACACACGATACCCAGAGAAAACCATTCAATGCCCTGATTGCATTCAATGCATTTATGGCATGGCTTGTTCTCCGGGAGACTTTGTCCTTCCCCAAACCCTCACAGTGCACCAGGGTTTGTATCTGAGGCTCCGTGCCCCTCTGCCTGAGTCCCTGGTGTTGACAGGTCCCGGGGCTCCAGCAGGATGGTGCCCCTGCTGACACTTCTGAGTCTATCACTACCTGGCCACACCATGACAAGGGATCCTTCACAAGGGATGCGCCAGGTAACACCCCAGACAGGCAGAGGGTCAGGCCAGCCAGGCAACTCTTTCAAGAGCCTGGTACGGGAGCAGAAGGTCCCGAGTTCAAGTCCCACCAAGGAGCAACTGTCAAATCCATCGTCGAGTGGCTGAAAAAACCCCGCATGCAGCAATTACCTGGTCTTCGATAGCGAGTGTGACGGAGAAACTCTAGGGGCTGCATGATCCTGACTGAAGATCCGATCATAGAAAACGAGATCTTCACCTAAGACCACAGGTGTCACTATAAAAATCCAGCCTGCGCCACTAACGGGCGAGATCGACCAGCATCAAGACTCTCCACAAGCCTACAGGCGCTATAGACTCCAATATATATAAAAAAAATAAAAAAAGACCCCAGTCCCCATGAGGCTGCCTGGCACAGGGTGAGGCGAGTGAGGCAGGGGCGCCAGGGGCAGGGTCTGATGTCCCTCCCCTAGCTTGCCATCCAGGGCTCTTAGGACACTCTATTTCCTAAACAACTAAGCAAGCTAACCCTCCAGCTTCCCAAACATCTCTAAACCATCATTCAAATAAACACAACGCTTAGAGGGAAACTTATGTGTTATCGCTTTCTTAGGTCCCGAACTAAATTGGCCTACCCCTTTGTTTTTATTTTATTCTCTTACTGTCTTCTTTATAGGGACTGGCAACTAAGCGGGCTTTTTGTTACCCATTTTTGGTGTGCCCTTGGCCAGTTCCCTGTGATGTAAAAAAAAATATAATAATAATAAATAAATAAAAAAAAAAAAAAAAAAAAGGTCAGTCAACAGCAATGCAATGTGAGTGAACTTACCGTTTTGCCACAGCCGTTTTGGCCCAAGATGAGGGTGAGGGGCGTGGAGAACTCTATCACCTTGCTCTCATCCGGCCCAAAGCTCCTGATGCCAAGAACTCCCAACTTTTTTAAATGAGACATTTTGGCATGACCTGAAAACACAGTAAGGAAGTAAGCAGTTATATTCACAACTAAATAAAATTCACATACCGTGATAAAATAAAAACAGGGCTTCATCATTAATGTAGAAGCTATAGTAGTGATACAGGTTGAAGTTCCCAAACTCGGTAACCTCGGGACCAGAGCCGAGCCGAGTAATGGAATTTTCAGACTTTTAGAACGTCAATTCTTTAGGTCAATTTTCTCAGAAATAATTAACACATTGTTCTTCCTTTTCTTTTCACTTGCACCAGTAGGTGTTCCTGGACGTTTGGGAGCCATAATACCAATAGCAGACCTGTAGAAGTACACAAAATAACAGTGTACACAACTCTACAGTCACAACACCACTGAACAATAACAACAAACAAATCAGCGGGAGAAACCAAGCGGCCTAGTGTGGTGGCACCCAGCGGCCGACCCGGCAACTACGCGCCGGGTTTTGGGTGTTCTGCCGGGTTTTGGAAAATCCAGAACCATAGCCGAGTTTTGAGTGTTGCCGAGTCTTGGGATGCCGAGTTTGGGAACTTCAACCTGTACAACAAATACAGAATATTCACGGAATGAATATATTCAATGAATGCATTCATATCAACATAAAAGTCAAAAGCTGAATTAACAAAACAAAACATGTAATAACACTCACATCTATGCAATGCAATAAATAATTAAGTGCCAATTAATATTTAACCCCCTTGAGACCCAGAACGTAATTTCCATTGTAATATGACTACCATTAGACGATTTTTAGTGTATATAAACAATGTTTTTATAGATATGACCTGTTCAGTATCCTTGTCCACTAGCTAATTTGGTTTATTTAGTTACTTTTCATCATTTTATGGCTCGACAACATACAATTTTATATAGCCGAGGAAAGATCTGGGCGTGAAGGGTTAATACCAGGCCTACAATAGTCATTCAGGTTCTGCTGGGTTAACCAAGTGTTATTTTTTTCTTAGTGAGATTCAGTGGCCAAAAATGTGGTTCACGCCAAGTATGGTAGTTATCAATCACGCCTTGCATCAAAGTGTTACCATGGCTACAGATTTGCTTTATAATTCACCTCAAACGCCTTCCACTTTACAGGAACTACCTCGTGTAGGTCTCACGGCCTCTTTTAGCTTCCTTATTTTCTTATGTTCACTGCCTTATATCTCCCCTCACCGGGCACACTACCAGTCATCCCCCCCTAGTGACAACAGTCTTATTCTCCCCTTACCTGGCACACTACCAGTCATCCCCTCCTAGTGACAACTTTAAGGAAATACTTTGGAACTCATCCTTCCGGCTTTGACTGAAATGAATTACCGCACTGTATTGTATGCTTACTGTACTTCACATCTGTAAAGGTTCCAGCGTGCGCTCGGCCTTGGTTAACCCACATGGCCGCTATGAAATATGAGGTGCCTCAAAAAATTCTAAGTCCAGTCAGATCCACTCCCGAGTGCTTCCTAGACTGCGCCCCAGTACACCCTTGACTATAGCTGGATAAGTAGTCCCTGTGTAAGGAACACATAGTTTGCATGAATTATTGCATATATGGATATGAAATGCTCTAAATTCGTACCACATCAACCTTTCTGATATATTTAAGCATATATATTGCATAATAATCATATAGGGGAATATATTTGTTTCTAATAAATACTCGGCGAGTATTTATTAGTGACGAGTGACATCACGTATGGCGGAGGGTTCAACTGTTCACCTCACCTTCACTCACTGGCGGTCACGGGCACAGAAGGTTGTGGTGATGGTGACTTGTAGCTACGTACTGCAATTTTATTAGGAGTGTAATAACGAGAAACCAAAGGACTTTGTGTGTGCGCCACAAACTCATTTTGTAAACGAAAGGTTATTGCACTTGATAAACCTGCCACATTGGACTTTAATAGAAAATCAGTAGAAAATAGTTGTTGTCGATAACTACCACTTAATACGTAGTTATACAAATCACCCCATCCCGTAGCCTTTATAACATCGGTACCCGCCATTTGCCAGCCGTCACGCTGTATCTCAACTTTAAAGGTAACTTGAAAGGACTATTTACTCATATATACAGTGTTTAATGATGTGATTATGATGCTAGGGTACATTGAGGCTTTAAATGTAGGGTGATCATTTTTCTGGGGATTTTCCTTAGATGGCTAGTGATTTCTCCCCAGATTGCAAGACTTTTTTTCTTTCTTTTTTATATTCCCTTTACTTTCTCAAGTCGTATCACAACTAAGGTTAGGTTAGCAACTTGTAGGGGGTTATAGTAAGGTTATGTTAGTTACTTTTAGGGGGTTATAGTGAGGTTAAGTTAGTTACTTCTAAGGGGTTATAGTTAGGTTATGTTAGTTACTTTTAAGGGGTTATAGTGCTGGTTAGGTTATGTTAGTTACTTTTAAGGGGTTATAGTGAGGTTAAGTTAGTAACTTTTAGGGGGTTAGTGGTATCCGTTGATTCGGGCCGCCAGTTGAAACAGGCCGCCTATAGTAGCATGCATACCCAGCAGACAGTATACTTTGTGGTTAAGGTTAGGTTAGGTATACTTTGTGGTTAAGGTTAGGTTAGGTTAGGTTAGGTTAGGTTAGGTTAGGTATACTTTGTGGTTAAGGTTAGGTTAGGTATACTTTGTGGTTAAGGTTAGGTTAGGTTAGGTTAGGTATACTTTGTGGTTAAGGTTAGGTTAGGTTAGGTTAGGTATACTTTGTGGTTAAGGTTAGGTTAGGTTAGGTTAGGTTAGGTATACTTTGTGGTTAAGGTTAGGTTAGGTATACTTTGTGGTTAAGGTTAAGGTTAGGTTCGGTTAGGTATACTTTGTGGTTAAGGTTAGGTTAGGTTAGGTATACTTTGTGGTTAAGGTTAAGGTTAGGTTAGATTAGGTTAGGTATACTTTGTGGTTAAGGTTAGGTTAGGTCAGGTATACTTTGTGGTTAAGGTTAGGTTAGGTATACTTTGTGGTTAAGGTTAGGTTAGGTTAGGTTAGGTATACTTTGTGGTTAAGGTTAGGTTAGGTATACTTTGTGGTTAAGGTTAGGTTAGGTATACTTTGTGGTTAAGGTTAGGTTAGGTATACTTTGTGGTTAAGGTTAGGTTAGGTATACTTTGTGGTTAAGGTTAGGTTAGGTATACTTTGTGGTTCAGGTTAGGTTAGGTATACTTTGTGGTTAAGGTTAGGTTAGGTTTCATTAAAACCTATAAGGTTATGCATAAATGCATGCTTGGTATGCATTTAATATAGGCGGCCTGATTCAACTGGTGGCCCGAATCAACTGTATTCGTTATAGTGAGGTTAGGTTAGTAACTTTTAGGGGGTTATAGTGAGGTTAGATTAGCAACCCTTAGGGGGTCCATGGGGGGCGCAGCCCCTTCTGGCTAGAAAGGTTAGGTTTTTTCTTTGAACTCCTATGACCAGCAAGCATGGTGGCCTTATGGAAAACTTGGGTTTTTGGGTAGGGAAGGCAGACACGACTCATTTATTGCTCTCCCAAAATTGTCCAAATCTATACATATATCAATTAAGGAAAATTCCCTAGCAATGGGTATCTAGGGAAATCCCTAATTTAGGGAATTCCCTAGATTTTTACATATAGTGACTTTGATGATTTTTTGGGGAGCCATAAATCACTTATATTTGCTTCCCCCACCCAATAACCCCGTATTCCCGCCAGTTCCCCAGGCTTGTTGGCTAGAGGGGGAAGAAAAAAAAGATAGGGGTGAAGGACTTCTTCCAAATTGTACCGCAGCACCATTAGAACAAGCACCTATTGTAGGCCAAGAAAAAATAGTTGGTTTCTCTGAAAACGACCGTGAAACTCTCGTCCATTATAACCAAACTCAGTAATGCCCGTTCCGGTGCAGCGATCTCAACAGCTACCCTGGGCCCGAGTAGCTACACCTCACAAATACGCACTGAAACACTGCTCCCTGGGTGAATAGTTGTTTGACAATGTATACCCATTGTGATCCTGGGTAAAACATGGTGGTAACATTGAATGTAGAGTAGTAATTAAAGCAGAACATAGAACATTTCAAGCGAATGTGTCCTTGCCTGGAACACTACACACCCTCCCCGTATACTGCAACGCTGCTCCCTGGGTGAAGAATTGTTTGACAATATATACATTTTACCCAAGATCAGAATTGGTATAAGTGTACTATATTGTCAAACAACTATTCACCCAGGGAGCAGTGTTTCAGTGCGTATTTGTGAGGTGTAGCTACTCGGGTCAAGGGTAGCTGGTGAGATCGCTACACCGGACATATCACACAGTCACGCACACCCCGGGTCACCACACAGTCACGCACACCTCGGCTCACCACAGTCGCGCACACCCCGGGTCACCACACTCACCCTAGAGGCGATGGAACACCAAAGAATAAGCAAGGATGGAATGGAGGAGGGCAGGAGGTGTTCCCGCCACAGCTTCTCGCACACCACCGACAGCTGAGCTTGTACTTGAACTGAAGTTGGGTGTTGGTCAAGGAAGCTAGAGAGACTGTTTTCTAGCTTCCTTGGTGTTGGTGGTCACTGAACGGCAGGTGTCGGTGAAGCGGCTGAGAAGCCTTGACAAAAAAAATGTTGAGGGAGAGAGGGAAAAGGAAGGATGGAAAAGACTACCGTAGATAACACATACTTAATTACTTGGTTTACTTGGTGTTGTTAAGAGGCAAAGCCTCACAGTCGTGGTGGTCCACCGCTGTTTTTGCCGTCCCCGGGCGTCCCGTCTAAAGCCCCGTCCAAAATACCACTCAACCGTGGGGCGTTTTGCCGTCGAACAGTGTTCGTCACTCAAAGGGGGCATTGTGGAACATCCGACGAGAAAAATTTTAAAACCTCGGCGCTCCCCGCCAATTCAGCAGTTTTATATTGGGCGGGCATCCCTCACTCACGGGTCCCGCCGAACACATGCTTCAAGTTACCCGGCATTTTTCCTATCTAGATATTTTTGCATTGCTTGTAGTTCCATCAAAACCCAAAGAAGTCAGCTGATTACGATATTATCAAATAAAGGAAAAATGGTGGGGAAATTGCAGCGATTTAAAGAAAAAAAAGGAAAAAATGTTTATAACTTTTCTTTTTGCTATGTTTTTTGAATACACAAAAAGGTTTTCGTATATTTTTCTTGCTTATATATCAAAATGTTCAAAGATTATTTGGTCATTTTTTTCTAAACCTCCTGTGGTTTTTTCATATCTCGAGTGAAGTACACGAATGCAGAAACATGATCTCCTTTAAAATAGGAAGCCGCTGACCGCCAAACAAAAACGTTCGTGTGGCCCCAAAACCCTGGCACCGGCGCTTCCCGTCGGAAACCACCGACGGCGCGCCGACGGGGGTGAGTGGTAGGTGGAGGGGGGCTTAACGGGCCACCTGCCGTATGGTGTTGGAGGTCCTACACTTGGCATTTTCCCCCCGGTATGGGGTTCATCCGGCACGTCCTAGACTTGTCCAATCCATATTTAAAAGGTTTTTTGAGGGAGCCCCGTGATGTTTCTCACTTTTTTGTGGAGGCTGTTGAAGTTTTGGGGGCCCTTCATGACCCCGACTGGACCCAAATAAGGTTTTCCCCTCTCCCCGGGCCTTTAAAAGGGGGGGTTCTTCTACTGCATTTGCGTCCACCCGCTCATTTGGTGCCTGGAGTGCCAAGGACGTGGGGTCGGGCACCGTTTTTTTCCCAGGACCTTCCATAAAATAATGGACGATCCCTTTTCTCTCCGTTTTTTGCTGTGAGTAAATTCCTAGTATTTTAGGGGGCCCCCTATTTAAAGGGGTCTTGCCCCTCTTATGTGTTTGGAAAAATGACCTCTGAACAGCCTCAAGTCCTGGATTCAGCTTTCTTGTGAGGGGACCCCCCAACTGGCTACATAATCCAGAAAAGGGCTGTACCAGGGCTTTCCAGAGGGGGTTTTAGATAACCTCGCTCCCTGGGGCAAAGTTTTGAAAACCCCGCCCCCCCCTTGCCTTTTGAGGTTCCTCTGTGATGTGGTTGAGAAGGGCCATAAACTAAGTCTAAAGGCTTTTTTTGGGGGACATGATGTTTTGGGGTGTTGAATTCCCTCCCCTTTGTGGAGCTTTTGGGGTTTTTGAGGGCAGCGGGGCCACACTCCACTTTTCATTTTTTTCATTAATTCTATTATAGGAGCCCCAAAAAACCCTTTTACGGTCCCCCTTCGGTGCTCCCCTTCTTGCCATACTGTTTGGGAACTTTCCTTTTCGTAAAGGGGCCAATTTCCCTTTACTTCCTCTCCAAACCTTATTTAGGAGGGGGGGGACCCAACCTCCCGGGGCCCCCCCGTCAAAAAGGGGCTTCTTTTGATTTCCCCCCCTCTCTGATTGGAACTCTCTTTGTAAGGAATTGGGGGGAGCCAAATTTCCTCTTTCTTAAAAAAGCCTTTTTTTATGGGAAGGTTTTCCCTTCCCTTTCGGGTTTTTTCAAAGTAGAAACAGACCCCCCACATTATTTTTTTTAAAAGGGCTTGGAAAAGTTGAATGACCAAAAATTTTAAGCCGGTTTTCCCCTTTTTGAACCCAGGATTTTCCCCAGTGAATTCTTTTTCCCTTGGAAATTTTTTCCCCCTCACACTTTTTAAAAAATAGGGTAAGTGGCAACGGCTGTATTTTTTGGGCCGACTCGTTCCTTTTTGGGTTTGGCCCCTTTCTAAGGGCTTACTGTGCCTCATCCATGGCCCCCCCTTTTTTTGGGATGGGAAAACCCGGGCCTCCTCCCTTTAAAGGAGCAAATGGAGGTACTCCGCCCGGGTCCGCAGCTGAATTTGGTCTCGCTCCTTAATGCCCCTGAATACCTCGTGGTCCCTCTGTCCGTGAGGTTTTTACTGGTGGTCTGACCCCAAAGAAATACTGGGTTGAAAATTTTGACGGATTTGGGGGGTGCGAAGAATGCTATATTGTCTGTTAATATTTGGAACGTTTCCTCGGGTTTTTGTTATTGGGCCCACCTGTCCCAGGGGCCCAATTTGGCTCTTGTCTTGGAAAATTTTTTGCAGTCGGGAAAAAGTATTTGGGGTTTCGCTTAATGTTGCTTACTCCTTGAGTTTCCTCCCTGCCTCTGTTTTTCAGGGGATTTTTTTAAATTTTGGTGCTAATTTGAGCTTCTTGGTGTTGATAGTAACTTTCTTTCGCTTTAGGGTTTTACCCTTCTTAAAAGGGGCTGCTCTCTTCCTCATTAAAAATCCCCCTGCCCCCTTGGGGATGTTAGGGGCGTTGGGTACCTTTGGGTCCTCTTTGCGGGGATTGTTTTTCCAGATCTCCGACTTGTTGATCAAGGCTTGGAGATGGGGTTTGGGTTTTTCCCTTCCTGATCTGGTCCCCTTGGGCCTCACCAAACTGCACTGCTCTGATGCCACTCGATTGTGTCACGAAAAAATTTATTTTTGCAAAGGGTGTAGGTCTGTTATTGTTTTTACTTGTTTTCCCCTTGGGTTTCCTGTTGTATTTTTTGATGGTGACAAACTGTGACCGGGAAATTGTTTTCTCCACTCGGTACGTCTTTTGCTTTTTTGGGTGTTGGTGAAAGAAAATCTAAAATGTTTTTTTTCTGGGAGCTTTGTTTTTGTTGTGATAGAAAGACTTTTTCAGAACCCCAAAAAAGGATTTTGCTTGGGCTTGGGCTTCCAGGGTACCCCCAGAGTGTGCCTCAGGCCTTGGTCAAAGGAAATTAAATCCCCCCCCACAAGATGTTCTGGGAAGGTGGTTGGTTGTCACATTATTCTTCAAAATTTTCTATTTTCATTTTAAATTTTCCAAAGTACATGAGTGGGGTAGCAATTATTATTATTGGGTTTTTCGCTTAATGGGATGGGTATTATTTCTATTGTCCATTTGAGAAAAAGAGAGAGGTAATTTTTTCCTGGGGATATTTGCCGTACTTAACATGGCTCCTCCGTGGGTTCTTGGTTTTTTCCTTCTGCTCTTTGGTGTGTATTGCTGGGTGAATTTCCTCGTCTTTAACTCCGCTCTCAAGTGCGTTTCATAAGGGGATACCTGGGGTCCTCTTGCGCGAAAACTCCCTCAAGAAAAGGGAAATTTGTCTGGTTTATTTTGGGTAGAGACCTTGGATGTTGCCCATTTTTGATGGTCTCTAAAGGGAGGTTGGGCCTTAGCCATGGGGGATCTTGGGTGGGGCTTGGGAGCTTGCTGCGCCCCCAAATCACACGGTTCTCCTTCGGAGGTTTGTTCTACTTCCTGGGATTTTTCCCCGACTTTTGCTAGATTGGCCATTCCCCCTCTCATCCCTTTGCTACTCTAAAAAGGTGAGTGGGGGAGGGGGGCCGTGCCAAGGTTGGGGGTTCTCCATCAGACATTTGGCTGATGCATGATTTCTACCCAGTGGTGTGGGGGGCGGCCGGGCTGCTTTACTTTTTCTTCCTCCTTTGGGCCTTGGACGTGAGGGTATGTGCAGGATACCAAGAGACATTCCTTCTTTTTTATAGAGTTCGGGCACTCATGGGAGGAAAAGGAGCTTTCCTGCCTAGTTTGCACCCATGTTGTCCCCTATACCATGTTTTCATCAAACTTACGGGAGGGTTTTTGGGGGCCTAAAAAGCTTCTCACCAGTTGGCCCCCACTCATACACCCATTTATAGTATCGACATATGGGGGGGTTTGCAATGGTTTATTTCCTTGTTTTTTTTTTGAGGTGGGGGGAAGCTTTTTGTTTTGCTGCCCGGGTTTGTTGAGGGAGGGGGCTTTGTTGTTGTGCGCCTGGGTGGTTGGGGTAAGGGGGGTTTGTTGTCTCCTGGATGGTTGGGGTAAAAGGGGCCCTTTTTGAGCTGCCTGGTTGGTTGGGGTAAGGGGCTTTTTTTGGACTGCCTGGCTCTCCCCCCGCAAACAAAAGACGGGGTCCTGAGGCTCTCCGTATGTCTTACCGGCGGCCCGACGGGAAATGACGACTAGGGCCGCTGGGAAATTTGCTCGAGGCTCACCGACGGGCCGCTCCCGCGGCCCGCCGTAGGGCATATACCATTTGCTGCTGTTTAATTAAATGATTGAGGAATTTTTATGGTTATCTTTTTAAATATATTGCAGATAAGTATGTTTTAAGGGGTGTTGCACACCCATTTCCGATTAATAGACTAATGGGCTGTTCAACCTTTAAAACATTCTCTTTCTGCAATATACTTTTGAAATAAACCATAAATATTCCTATTTGTTATCCAGTTACGATGAAAAGGAGATCATAATTGCTCGGGTTGTTTATTTCATAAGTAAAAAAAATTTTCTTATTGGGTTTACATCGGGTACGGGGGACTGTAAGCCAGTGAAAAGGTATTGTTGCGGGGAAAAGCAAACAAAATCCACCCCTTTTGCGTTCCCCCATAAATGTTTAAGTGATTTCCCCCTGTCACTGAACAACGCGCCGAGGGAATTCCCAAAAAAAAGTTCGTACGCAAACATTTTTATCTTAGTCTATTTTGATATAAAAGAAGGGCGAAAACTGTTTAAACTAATTCTCATTATTTTATGTGGTTAAGGGTGATAATTTGGCCTTTTTTGGGTTTTTTTAAATTGTAATGATATCGTACTCTGGCATTTTTGTGCATTGTAGCTGGGAATTCAAATAATATTCTGTGCTAAATCAGATTTAATCTATTATCCATGTTATTCCCTCTCACATATTCCTATTAGGTTACCGTTAGTATTGAATTGTTTGTAATTGTTGGGAAATTTTGAAATAGGGAAAATATGATCGTGCCATTTATCCCTAAACTTTGCCGTTAAAATTTAAACAAATGTTTTTTTTTGATACTAGCTGCACACATAAATACTGAAAACCTTTTTCCTGTAAAAACTCCTTCCTTGTCGTATCTCTTTATTTCTTGTATCCTGGGTGTTTTCCTGATTACTGGAAAAAAATTTTAAATAAAAATGTATAATAATTTCTATAAACTATTATAAAAACTTCTTAACAGTTTTTTTAAAACTTTAACAGGCCTATAATAGTGAGGTAAACCCTATTTTAGATACTATGTATTTACTGTTTTAATATATTAATTATAAATGAATTTCCCACTTCAATCGTCCACGCCCAGCGGCCTCCGGGGGGATTGACGTCAATTTTTTCCACGCTTGTCACTACTGATGTAATATACAGCAAAATCAATAACTGTTGTTTTTTAAAATATTTTCCATGAAAAATTAAAATTTTGAAAATTTTGTACATTTTTCAACATAGTAAATTATCCCCTCTGAAAATACACCAGCGGGCCTCCGGAGGGATGACGGAGGTAAATTGCCGCCGGCGGCCGCCGTTCGCCGCTCTAAGCTACGTAGGGCCCGCCCGGCGGTGATGGTTTTAGCGGGTATGATTCAGCGCATCAAGGTATTACCCTGGTACGTCTCTGTAGTAATCAGTGGGAGAATATTACGCTGGAAACGGCTAATGTCGTCAGCTATGTATTATTGTAACATTATGGCGAAGTGAGCCTAAAATCGGCACTATTCGGAAATCAGCCAATCTTAGCTCAACACCGGCAAACATTAGTTTTTATGTTTCGGTTAAGTTATGTTTAGGTCTGGTTTTAGGTTAGGTAAGGATTTTATGATAGGTTTGTGTTAAGTTTGGTTAGAGTTTATTTAGGTTAAATAAGCGTCCGCGGGACGATTTCCGAAAGAGGCCGATTTTAGCACACAGCGGCATTTTTAAGTTCTTTAAATTTATTTATAGGCCTCCTGACAGCTGAGAGGCATGATGATTGGCTAGATAAAGGCCGCGTCATGCGAGGCGCTGCTCTGTGATTGGTTGGAGCAGAATTTTCCTACACATATCCCTAGAATATCCATATATTCCCCACCCAGAGGCCACCGATAAACGTACGGGAGTTGACGGCCGGTCGAGATCTCCCTCAGCCACCCCACCCTCGTAAGGTTTATTGTAAGCCATACACTCGATACCCAGCTCCCATCACGGAGGGCCTAACGTAGGCTGTAGAGCGGCGAAACGGCGGCGCCGGCGGCCAAAGTTTACCTCCGTCAGCCCTCCGAAGGGCCCGCCGCTGGTGTATTTTCAGACGGGAAAACTTACTATGTTGAAATTAATGTACAGAATTTGAAGAATTGAATATTTCTTGTGTAAACATTTTGAAACAACAGTTATAGATTATCTTGCCTGTAGTATTACATCAGTAGTGACAAGCAGCGGCAAACTTGACGTCAATCCTCCGGAGGCCCGCTGGGCGCTGGTACGTATTTTGTAAGTGAGGAAATATTCATATATTATTATATATATTAACACAGCAATATACAGAGTATATCATATATCGGTACGACATAACTATTATTAGGCCTTGTTCAAGCTATTAAAAAATTGCTATAGAAGTTTTTATAATAGTTTATAGAAATTATCAATATCAGTTATCTTCAAAATATTTCCAGCTTAATCAGGAAACACCCAGAGATACAAATAGAAATAAAGATGACGATATGTACATAGGAAGGAGTTTACATGGAAAAAAGGTTATCAGTTAGTCTATGTGTGTATCTATGTATTATCTGCAATATACTTTACATATAAAAATAACATTTTATTAATTAACCGAGCAAAGATTACGGGTGATAACATGTGCACAAAAGGTCAATATTTTCCTTATTTCTATCATTCAAACATATTATCAACACTCAATACTCACCGGTCCACCTAATAAGGAAATGAGAGGATGGAGAATTTAACAGGAAATTATCATGATTTAGAACAGAATATTATTTGAATGCCATGCGTATCAATGCACAAAACTGCCAGGTGACGTACGATAGCCATTACAAAGGGTTCAAAACCCACAAAGGGCCTAAATATCACCCGTAATCAGTCGATAACATAATGAAGAACTTAGTGTATAACATGTTTTCGCTCCTTCAGATATCGAAATAGACCTGAATAATATAAATGATTGCAGTACAACACGTTTTTTAGGAATTCCTCGGCAGCGTTGTGTCAGTGACTCGGTTGAAATCACTTCAAATCAGTTACTTGGAAAGCGCACAAGCGGGTGGATGGTGTTATGTTGTTCGCCGCAATCAATATCCTCTACATGGCTATACAGGGTTCCACGTACACCGCATGTATATATATAAAACCCAATAACGAAAATGTTTTTGTACTTATGAAAATAAAAACAAGTCCGTAGCAATATTGGTCTCCTTTCATCGTATTACGGATAAACGACAGGAATATTTATGATTATACTTCTAAGTAGATTAAGATATAGTAATTGTTGATATAAGGTTGAACAGTCCATTAGTCCTATTAATCGGCACTAATGGGTTGGCAACACCCCTTTAAAACATTACTATATCTGCAAATACTTAGAAAGTATAACCATAAATATCCTCAAATCAGTTAATATAACAGCGGCAAATGGGCAAATGCCCTACGGCGGGCGTCGCTGGGAGCGGCCCGCCGGTGATCCTCTGAGCAAATCACAGCGCGGCCTACGTCGACACTTCCGTCGGGCCGCCGGTAAGGACATACGGAGGGCCTCCGGAGGCCCTCCGTCACTTTGTGTTTGCTGGGTAGTTGT
>JACEEZ010018643.1:32500-53125 GCA_016584305.1 Chionoecetes opilio | reverse complement strand
AAAAGAAAGGAAAACCGAAGGAAGGGGGGAGAGAGGGGGAAAGGAAGGAGAGGAAGAGAGGGAGAGAGGGGGAAGAGAGAGGGGTATTATTCGGTTTTTTTTTTTTTAAATCCCTTGTTAATAATTGTTTATTTTTGTGTTTTTAAATTAAAAATTAAATTTTTTTTTTTTTAATTTTTAAAATTTTTTAAAAATTTTTCGTTTTTTTATTTTTTTTGGTTCGAAAAACTTGTTTCAAAAATTTGGGCTTTTCCCAATCTTGTTGCCTGCCGGTAAATTACTTATGGGGTTTTCGTTATTTAAAATTTTTTTTGGGAAATTTTTATATTTTGTATTATCTGTATTTTTTAATTTTTTAAAAAAATTTTTTTAAAATTGTTATTTATGAATTTTTTAATTTGTTATTTTTAAATGTTTTTCCCCAAAAATTTTTTGATTTTTTTTATGAATTTTTTCCCTTTTTTTTGTTATTTTATGCATTTCTTCCTTTTTTCTTCTTTTATCATTAAACCCCCTTAAATTTTTGCTTCTTTTAAAATTTTTTCCCCTTAATTTGTTTCCCTTTTATGCTTTTTTTTCCCCTTTTGTTTCTTTTTAGCATTTTCCCCCTTAAAATTTGCTTCATTTTAGCATTTTCCCCCTTTTTGTTTCTTTTTTTAATTTTCCCTCCTTAATTTGCTTCATTTTTTCTTTTTCCCCCTTAATTTGCTTCTTTTTATGTTTTCCCCCTTAAATTTTTGTTTCTTTTTATGCTTTTAAACCCCCTTAATTTTGCTCTTTTTTATCCCTTTTTTCCCCCCTTAAATTTTCTTTTTTTATGCATTTTTTTCCAAAATTTGCTTATTTTGCATTTACCTCCTTAATTTGTTCATTTTAAACTTTTCCCCCTTAAATTTTTTTGCTTTTTTAGCATTTTTTTCCTTTAAATTTTTTCTTTTTGCTTTTTCCCCCTTTTAATTTTGGCTTCATTTTTTTTCATTTTCCTCTTAATTTGCTTCTTTTATGCTTTTCCTTTTAATTTGTTTTCATTTTATGCTTTTTGCCCCCTTTTAATTTTGCTTCTTTTTAAAGGATTTTCCCCCTTTAAATTTTTGTTTTCTTTTTAAATGCTTTTGCCCCCTTTAATTTCTTCATTTTATCCCTTTTCCCCCTTTTAATTTGTTTCATTTTTGCTTTGTCCCTTTAATTTTGGCTTCATTTTATGCATTTTCCCCCCTTTAATTGTTTCCCTTTTGCTTTTGGGCCCCCTTTAAAATTTGCTTCTTTTTACCCATTTTCCCCCTTTAAATTTGCTTCTTTTCGTGCTTTTTCCCCTTTAAATTTGCTTCATTTTATGTTTTTTTCCCCCTTAATTTGTTTAAATTTTTGGGCTTTGCCCCCTTAATTTGCTTTTTTTTATGTTTTTCCTCCTTAATTTTTTCATTTCGTGCTTTTCCTCCTTAATTTGTTTTTTTTTCCCAGCATTTGCCCCCTTAAATTGTTCCCATGTTACTTTTTCCCCTCGCTCTTTAAAAAAATTCCCTTTTTTCTTTTTCTTTATATTTAAATCTCATTTTTTTACATAATTTTTCTTCATGTGGTGCTTTTTGTTTCCCCCTAGTAAAAAAATTTTCCTTTTTTTCTTCTTCAAATCCCACTTGTTTGATAATTCGCTTCATTTCCTGCTTGCTGCCTCCCTCCTATCGATTACCAAACTCGGAAATAGACGCGTTCCCCCTTAGTCTGGGTCTGGGTTCCCCCTTAGTGGCGGGTTCGGTCTGGGTGCGGAGGTGCGTTTCATCATTTCCGGGTCTTGTTCCGGCGGGTTTAGCGACAGAGAGAGGATGTTTGTTGTGTTGTGGCGGTGCATGGAAATATTGAGTGTTTTGACTGTTGTGTGTGTGTGTGTGTAGTGTGTGTGTGTGTGGGGGGGGGGGAGAGGGGAGAGAGAGGAAGAGAGAGAGAAGAGAGAGAGAGAAGAGAGAGAGAGAGAGAGAGAGAGAGAGAGAGAGAGAGAGAGAGAGAGAGAGAGAGAGAGAGAGAGTACATATATATATATAATTGAATTAAATTAGTCTGAACTTAGAATTTTAGAGACAAAAATGACACATGCACACACACACACACAATCTCTCTCTCTCTCTCTCTCTCTCTCCTCTCTCTTCTCTCTCTCTCTCTCTCTCTCTCTCTCCTCGTCTCTCTCTCTCTCTCCTCTTCCCCTTCTCTCCTCTCTCTCTCTCTCTCTCTCTCTCTTATTGATAGTATCCCAAAGTTTCAAGCTGTGAATACCCTTCCTTCCCCTCACAAGCCATGGGTGTGAGGGGAGGAGAGAGGGGAAAGTGAGGGGCGAGGGGAAAAAGAGGGAAGGAGGTGTAATGTAGTTTCTGTGTAGTTTTCTCTCTACGCCCTGATTGGTTCTCCATTCATCATATTGTGACATTATTCCCCTCACTCTTTCCCCTCAATTTCCCCTCACTCTCCCCTCACCTGTCCCCTCTCTCTCTCCGCTCACCTCTCTCTCTCCCCTCTCTCTCCCCTCTCTCTCCTCACTCTCCCTCTCTCTCTCACTCCCTCCCTCTCCTCCTCTCCTCTCCTCCTCATCTCCCCTCCTCCCCTCACTCTCTCCCCTCGCTTCCTCCTCCTCTACGCATCTTCCTCCTCACTCTTGAATGGCTTCTTGTGGACGTGAATGGTGGTGGTGTAGTAGTAGTAGTAGTAGTAGTAGTATAGTAGTAGTAGTAGTTGTGGTAGTAGTAGTAGTAGTAGTTGTGGTAGTAGTAGTAGTAGTATAGTTGTGGTAGTAGTAGTAGTAGTGGTAGTATGTGGTAGTAGTAGTAGTAGTAGTAGTAGTGTGGTAGTAGTAGTAGTAGTATTGTAGTAGTAATGTAGTAGTTAGTAGGTATATGTAGTTAGTAGTAGTAGTAGTAGTAGTATAGTAGTTGTGAGTAGTAGTATATATATTGTGTAGTGGTAGTAGTATGGTAAATAAGTTGTACTAGTAGTAGTAGTAGTAGTATAGTTAGTAGTAGTAGTATAGTAGTAGTAAGTATAGTACTAGTACGTAGTACTAGTAGTAGTAGTAGTAATACTACTACTACTACTTTCTACTACTATTACTATATCTACTAGTACTAACTACTACTATACTACTAGTACTACTACTACTACTACTACCTACTACTAACTACTCTACTACTACTACTACTACTACTACTACTACTACTACTACCACTACTACTACTACTACTACTACTACTACTACTACTACTACTACTACTACTACTACTAACCCTTATATTGCATTACTATAGTTACAGTCATTGGGAATTGGGAATATCCTCTTGTCTTTCTCGCTTCATAGTCGCCTCCGTGGTGTAGTGGCTAGCGCGCCAAGCACGAATCTGCGGGTCCTGGTTCGAATCCGGGCCAGAGCAAGTCGGCGGCCAGCCCATACAGTTGTTCATCCTTCCTTTCGGGGTTGATAAATGGGTACCTGGGGAAACCTGGGGAAGGTAACTGTAGCCCTGTGTCCCGGGGTAATGGTTTGTCACCCACCACAGGCTCAAAGGCTAATGCAACGGAGATGAGCACCGAGGCCACGCGCAGCATAGCGTATGCCCCCATCTTTACCTCTCTCTCTCTCTCTCTCTCCTCCTCTCTCCTCTCCTCTCTCTCTCTCTTCTCCTCTCTCTCTCTCGTCTCACACACACACCACACACACACACACCACACACCACACACACCACACACACACACACACACACAACACACACACACACACACACACACACCACACACACACACACACACACACACACACACACACCAACTCGATCACACACACACAGCACATCACACACCACACACACACACAAACACACACACACATCACACACACACACCACACACACACACCACAACACCCACACACACACACAACACACACACACACACCCACCACACCACACACAACACAACACACACACACACACACAACACACACAGTAAGTTCTGTAACTACCAAGGTCAAAGTATTTGCAGCAACATACACTTTCTGGGTATTTAAACCACCAAGCCGATTCCAGGGTATTTAAACAGGGAGCAGCGCCCCCCTAAGCCCCCCCCCCTACTACCACCACCACCACGCACCAGTTTATTTATTTACTCTTAACTTGCCAAACCAAAAGACAGGCTGCCATGGAAAGAAAGAAGAAAATACTGAAAGAAAAGAAAATATTTTTGCTATAACTAAAATGTCAATGTTTGATTTCGGTGTGTGTGTGTGTGTGTGTGTGTGTGTGTGTGTGTTGTGTGTGGTGTGTGTGTGTGTGTGTGTGTGTGTGTGTGTGTGTGTGTGTGTGTGTGTGTGTGTGTGTGTGTGTGTGTGTGTGTTTCCATTATTTTCTTTCCTTTTCCTTTTTACATGCCTTCTTTTTTTTCATTTCTTTTTTTCTTATATTTTCTGTTTGGAACTGGCACGAGAGAGAGAGAGAGAGAGAGAGAGAGAGAGAGAGAGAGAGAGAGAGAGAGAGAGAGAGAGAGAGAGAGAGAGAGAGAGAGAGAGAGAGAGAGAGAGAGAGAGATCCTTTGCTTTAACACTCATATCTTCCCCTCTCTCACTTTCTCACTTTCTCTCTTTCTCTATACTTATTCTGCCTTGATTCTTTCCTCTCTTCTAGTCACCCATTTATCCTTTCTTCCTTTTTCACTTTTTTCACTTTTTTCTTTCTCTTCCCTTTTCTTTCCTTTTTTTTTCCTTTTTTTTTTTTTTTTTTTTTTTTTTTTTTTTTTTTTTTTTTTTTTTTTTTTTTATTTTTTTTTTTTTATTTTTTATTAATTATTAATTATTTTTAAATTTTTTTTATTTTTTTTTTTAAACTTAATACTTAAAACAAAAGGGGGATTGAGGCAAAATTAAAGCCCCTGGGGGTCAAGGCTTCTTTTTACCGTAATAACGTGAATTCGCCAGTTCTCGTTTTTTTGTTTTCCCCTGTGGTGGCGTTTATTTTACATTGTACATCTTTTTTCAGGACATTAAAGGGCTATCGGAAAAGTCTGTGTCATTTTGGTTTCCTTGTCATATTAGGGCAAAAAAATAAACAAATAAAAAAATAAAACCGAGTGGCAACCTAAACTATACCCAACCCGAAAAAGTCGCCAGCTAGTTTTTTTAACCCCATTTGAGTCCCCACCTGGAAATTCGGAAAATTAAGGTAAGTAAAACAAGTCTCTATATATATTACTGCGGAGATGTTTGGGATATAAAAAAAAATTCCTCGCCAACGGAAAAAAAAATCTATTCAAGTTTGAAAGATCGGCAATCTGCGTCCTTGCCCCCGAAAGCTACTGTTTTACATCTGTCTCGCGCGAAGAAAAACTTTAAAAGCAAATGCGCAACATTATATTTGCAGATACAAAGCAAAAAACAAAGCGAAACAGGGGAATTACACAGTCATGATATAAACTACTGTTACTCTTCGGGCACATAAAAAAAAGTTAATGCTTAATTCGTAAAATTTGGGCCTGGGCTTCATGTAGGGGGCGACTTCACTGTTATCTACGGTTTTGCAGTATTAATTTTATTCATATCAAAATTATACCAAATAAAATTGAAAAAATACGCAATTTCTCTTTTAAAAAAGAAAACTGATAACAACTTACCTAAACACATAATATAAAGGGGGGTAATAAAAAATGATACAAAAAATTTTTAAAATAAAGAAATTCTACTAATATAAAAAATAAACTTATCATACAAAAGTTTTTGTAATTATTTTTATTCATGTTTTTTGCGGGTTTTCCGCTTGCAGCCAGGCATTTCCCCGGCCCTTTTTTCTCTTCCTTCCCCTTTCCCTTCTCATTCCTTTCCTTCTTTCAGCCCTCATTTTCCCCCCTTCCTTCTTCCTTTCCCCTTTCCCTTTTCCTTCCTTTTTTCATTCCCTCTTCTCCCCTTCCTTCTTCCCTTCCCCCTTTCCCGTTTCTCTTCCTTCTTCCTTCTTTCCCTTCCCCATTCTCTCTTCCTTCTTCCTTCCCTTCCTTTTCTCTTCTTCTTTCTTTCCTTCTTCCTTCTTTCTCCTTCCCTTCCTGTTTCTCTTCCTTCTTTCATTCCCTCATTCTCCCCTTCCTTCTTCCTTCCCTTCCTGTTTCTCTTCCTTCTTCCTTCCTCTTTCATTCCCTCATTCTCCTTCCTTCTTCCTTCCCTTCCTGTTTCTCTTCCTTCTTTCTTCCACACTCTCCTTCTCTCCTTCCCTCCTTCCTTCCTCCTTTCTCTTCCCTCTTCCTTCTTCCTTCCTTCTATTGTCTTCCCTCCAAACACTTCCTATTCCATCCTTCCTTCCATCAGTGTTCTCTACAATGCCTTCTTCCGTCATTACAAAGCAGCTCATGGTAATAATTAATGACAATGATGAATAATGATGTCAAGGATCATTGGAGGACAACTTCTAGACTCATCAACAAAGCAGCATGTCAAAAATTGTTCTATCTCGTATTTTATTTTTCTTTCCTCTCAAACTTTGTCATTTTTTCCACCAGTTTTGTCCTCCTCCTCCTCCTCCTCCTCCTCCTCCTCCTCCTCCTCCTCCTCCTCCTCCTCCTCCTCCTCCTCCTCCCCTCCCCCTCCCCTCCCCTCCTCCTCCTCCTCCTCCTCTTCCTCCTCCTCCTCCTCCTTGCACTGCAGCCGAGGGGAAATATGCGTGTGTTGCATTACGTAATGAAATGGAGGGAAAATAGACGATATAAAATGGAAACCAAAGAGAAAGGCGGAAATATATACAGGGAAAGGTATTAAAGAAAGGAGGAGGAGGAGGAGGAGGAGGAGGAGGAGGAGGAGGAGGAGGAGGAGGAGGAGGAGAGAGGAAGGGAATGAATGAAAGGAATGGAGGGAGAATGAAAGGAGATGGAGGAGGAGGAGAATGAAAGGAGGAGAAGGAGGAGGGAGACAAAATAGGAGTAAGGAGAGGAAGAGGAAATTCGTGAAGGATACGAAACAGAAATGAAAAAAAAGCTGAATTTGCCGCAAAATCTGAAAGTTCAAACATTAAATATTTTGGTTTGGCGGGATTAATTTTGGCTTCTAGGAAATTACACACACACACACACACACACACACACACTCACGCACACGCACACACCACCACGCACCACGCACCACGCAACCACACGCACGCACGCACCACGCAACCACGCACGCACGCACGACCACAACACACACACACACACACACACACACACACACACACACACACACACACACACACACACACACACACACTCACTCACTCACTCAATACTCATCACACATCACCACACTCACTCTCTCATCATCTCTCTACTCTCCTCTCATCTCACTACTCACTACTCTCCTCACTCTCTACTCTCCTCCTCCTCTCTACCCTCCTCATCCTCTCTCTCTCTCTCTCCTCACTCATCCCCTCTCTCTCACTCTACTCATCCTCTCTCTATCCTCCTCTCTCCTCTCCTACTCTCCTCGTCATTCATCCCTCTCTCTCTCATCACTCATTCTCTCCTCACTACTCTCTCTCCTTCTTCTCTCTCTCTCTTTCTCTCTGTCTTCTTCTCTCTCTCTCCTCTCTCTCTCTCTCTCTCTCTCTTCTCTTTTTCTTCTTTCTTATAATGTTATGCCTTTTTTTCTCTTAATTTTTTTTAGTGTCGTGTGTGTGTTGTTGTGTGGTGTGTGTTGTGTGTGTGTGTGTGTGTGTGTGTGTGTGTGTGTGTGGTGTTGTGTGTGTTGTATTTTTAGTGTGTTTGTGTGTGTTATTTGTTTTGGTTTTCGTGTGTATTGACGACTCTCCCTCTCTCCTCCTCCTCCTCCTCTTCCTCCCCTCCCCTCCCTCCCCCCCTCCTCCTCCTCCTCCCCCTCCCCCCTCTCCCTCCTCCCCTTCTTTCTCCTCTCCTCCTCCTCCTCCTCCCCTCCTCCTCCTCCTCCTCAACCTCCATTTCTTCCCCTTTCCCCATTCCTCCAACTTCACTCACTTTTCCTCCCTCCCCTCCCTTCCCCTTTCTTCCCCTCTCTTCCTTTCCCTTCCCTTCCCCTTTCTCCCTCCCTCCTTCCCTTCCTCACCTCTTCCCTCCCCTCTCTTCCCTTCCCTTCCAATTCCCTCCATTCCTTCCCCTTCCCTTCCCTCCCTATCTTCCCTCCCTTCCCTTACCCTCCCCTCCCCTCTCTTCCCCTCCCTTCCCCTCCCTTCCCTCCCTCCCCCCCCCTCCTTCCCCTCCTTCCCTTCCCTTCCCTTCCCCCTTCCCCTCCTTCCCTCTCCCTCCTCCCTTCCCTTCCCTTCCCCCCTCTCTTCCCCTCCCTTCCCTTCCCTTCCCTCCCCTCTCTTCCCCTCCCTCCCCTCCCTCGCTGCAGTGCTACCAGATATATGACGGAACGCCATACACGTAAGTTGGCAACCCTTTTCACGTGATGGTTTACGCTCACCGGTTTTTTTGGGTTTAAGTTTGTCCAGATAAAGAAAAAAAATGTTAGAAAATAATATACAGGAAAGGACAAGAAATGGTTATCGTTTTTTTTTTTTTTTTGGTGTTTTGTCCCTTTAAAAGTTTCTTGTTTGTTTATTGTCGTTCTTTGATTTTTTTTCGATTTCAGTTTGGGTACGGTAGACGAGAGAGAGAGAGAGAGAGAGAGAGAGAGAGAGAGAGAGAGAGAGAGAGAGAGAGAGAGAGAGAGAGAGAGAGAGAGAGAGAGAGAGAGAGAGAGAGAGAGAGAGAGAGATTATACTTAAGCTATTTCACGGTGTATTGAAACCAGAATGGAAGGAAAAGAGAGGCGAGAGCTTGTCATGGGAGGGGAGGAAGAGGGGAAGGGAAGGAGATTAACCATTTTATGACCTCTTGTCTCGTGCCTCAGAGGTCAAAAGGTGACCTCATGACAGAGGAATAATACAAAGGAATTCAAAGGCAGAACAGACAACTTTCAGCTGTGGGAATACTTTCTACCACTATAGTTGCTACGTGTTCGAGGTAAAGTAATAGCAAAGTTGAAGGCTCCTCCCCACCCACCAGTCACTCCAAAGAAGTAAAAAAGTGAGAAAAAACACTTTACTGTATTGAAAAAACTGCCATGGAATTTGATAGGAAACAGAAAGGAGAGACACACTCTAAATAAGCGGTTCTTACCCAGGGGGGCGTGGGTAATTACCCAGGGGGGCGTGGGTAATTACCCAGGGGGGCGTGGGTAATTACCCAGGGGGGCGTGAGCCAAGAGAGAACAAGGAACAACTGTCAATTGCTTAACTGTAAGCTCGGCCTTCGCTTTATCATGAAGGCAGCGCGCGAGGGTGCGCCAAGAAAGTTGCGACAGGGAAGCAATTGCGGGCAAAACAACTCTGCGGTGACGCCTTGCCAGGTTTCACTAACTATTTAGACTTTTATGCAATAATATTTTTGTGTTATTATTATTACTATTATTGTTGTTATTATCAGTATTATTATTATCATTATCATTTATCAAGAAACACTGATCTAAACTAAAGCTAAAGCTAGAAAACACAGCAAATTTACACAGGAGCGAAGTTATGGCGTGTGGCAGTTGATGCTACTAAGTGTTTATCTAGTTTGTTCTTAAACGCCTCCACCGTGTAGCTATTAACTACTTGTGCTGGAAGGAGGAGGAGGAGGAGGAGGAGGAAGAGGAAGAGGAGAGAGAGGAGGAGGAGGAGGAGGAGGAGAGGAGGAAGAAGAAGGAGGAGGAGGAGAGACAGAAGGAGGAAATCAAAGAGGTACGGCAGGTCAAGCAATGTCAAGGAAGAGGAAGAAGACATGAGCGTGTGTGAGCGCGGCACAAGAAACAAGAGGAAAGAAAGACACAGAAGACAAATACAAAGACTTAAGAGGAGGAGGCGTGAAAGGCCGTGTCCCTCCTCTTCCTCTTCCTCTTCCTCTTCCTCTTCCTCTTCCTTGAATTAGCACAAAGTTGCGGACTCTTATATAATTTTTGTTTCTTTGTCGCCCTTTGACATTTTATTTTGGGCTCGGGTTAAGAAAGACGAGTGGAATTTTTTTTATCTTCAAAAGGAAATAAAAGCGAAAAATAAACTGGATTTTGTTTTTCGAGATGGAACTTTAGGAGGAGAGGGAAGGAAGAGGGCGAAGAGGATATTATAAGGAGGATTATTAAAGTAGGAGGATGTAGGAGGGTGAGGAAGAAGGAAGAGACATAACAGAAAGGAGAAAAAAGGATTAAGAAAGAAGGCAAAATGTGTAAAGTTATTGTTTATTTGCACGAATGGTAGGATTTTTTTTTCATCGTTTAACCAGTTCTGTGTAGCTTTGTATTGAGAGAGAGAGAGAGAGAGAGAGAGAGAGAGAGAGAGAGAGAGAGAGAGAGAGAGAGAGAGAGAGAGAGAGAGAGAGAGAGAGAGAGAGAGAGAGAGAGAGAGAACCGAAATAACTCCAATGTTTACTAATATAATGAAATGGGAAGGGAAGAACTAATGGCTGAGAATAAGAGGGAAGGAAGGAAGGGTAGTTTAAGAGAGAGAGAGAGAGAGAGAGAGAGAGAGAGAGAGAGAGAGAGAGAGAGAGAGAGAGAGAGAGAGAGAGAGAGAGAGCGTTTGCCCATAGCTTGAAAATAAAATGTGAAGGAAGGAAAAAATCTTTAGAAATTCCTTTGAGGCAGATAATCAAGGACATTTTTTCACTAAACGTCCCCTTTGTAGCTTAGTATGTCCTTATTTACTCTCTCTCTCTCTCTCTCTCTCTCTCTCTCTCTCTCTCTCTCTCTCCTCTCTCTCTCTCTCTCTCTCTCTCTCTCTCTCTCTCTCTCTCTTTCTTCTCTCAACTCGACCTAAGCTTCTTTCAAAGGACCCAAAGAATATACTAAAGACTTATCTTTTTTTTATTGCCTGGAGGGTACATCTCTCTCTCTCTCTCTCTCTCTCTCTCTCTCTCTCTCTCTCTCTCTCTCTCTCTCTCTCTCTCTCTCTCTCTCTCTCTCCCCCTCTCTCTCTCTTGAAAAATATATAAAATAGAAAACTTTAACCGTTCTCAAGTTCTTTAGAAGTAACGGAGGAGGACATACACACAACACACACACACACACACACACACACACACACACACACACACACACACACACACACACACACACACACACACACACACACACACACACACACATACTCACATACATGCATACTTACATACATACATACATACATACATACATACTAGGCAGGGCCCTTAGGGATATTTTGGTTCAAATTCTTCCAAAAGCACCAAATTTGGCCCAGATGTTGCCATGCCATGCTCTTTTGATTTCTGACGGGCGCCAAGACGGGCGCCAAGACGGGCGCCAAAATGGCCGCCACCCAGATTAGAGGAAAATCAGTTCAATATGTCTGTAACCCATGTATGATACCACTTTTCAGGGGTTTTCGAGGTCGATAATCCATTTCTGATGTTATTTTGATGATTTGAGGTCAACGTCAACCCCTCAAGGTCATCTTAAAGGTCATTTTCTGGTCGAACATGCCGGTTTATATATCGCTCAAAGTCAATGACCTCAATTTGAGACCTACACGTCTTTGCCAGCTCATCAGCAGCCTTGACTTTGTACGATATATAAACATCCTTTCTGCCTTCATTCCTTCTTGAAGACTCACCACCTTGAGGTCAGAGGTCAAGAAGGTGCTCTTTGAGTCCAGTTGCGTGTGGCTCTTTTTTATCTCGGCATGGGCGACCTTATTCACTCCTAAGGTTTTGATACATCTCGTCTAGCTCTGAGGGCTTGAATGCGTCATTAGAGAGAGAGAGAGAGAGAGAGAGAGAGAGAGAGAGAGAGAGAGAGAGAGAGAGAGAGAGAGAGAGAGAGGAATAATTTCATATATTAATCGTAAAAGTATTGGATTCCAGTCATGAGTCAGGACCAAAAGGTAGAGAATCAACAAAATGAGAGAGAGAGAGAGAGAGAGAGAGAGAGAGAGAGAGAGAGAGAGAGAGAGAGAGAGAGAGAGAGAGAGAGAGAGAGAGAGAGAGAGAGAAAAAAAATCCCACAATGTTGCAGAAATAGGATAGAAAGGTATCTACATTTCTCTCTCTTCCTGCTTGGTGGTGTGTGGTGTCAGCGGCGGGTGTTTCCTCTTCAAGGTGACGCGAGTGAGTGTCGGCGGCGCGGTCACTGCCAACACTCACACAGACTGACAGCCTAGAGCCACGGATCTGAATTATTCCCGCGACCAGTGCTTGTGAGGCCTGTACATGAAGTCGTGTGTCCGTGTACCCAAGCGTTGCCGCCATACACATCCAGCTGCACTGTTCACAAAGGATTAATAGCCTGTTGATCCTGGTTCACAAGGTCTGGTTTCCATCATAATGTAAGGGGCCCATCACCCTTGCTGAATGCCTGATAACTAGAAGCTGTGGCGTCAAAGAAGAGAGAGAGAGAGAGAGAGAGAGAGAGAGAGAGAGAGAGAGAGAGAGAGAGAGAGAGAGAGAAGAGAGACGAGGGAGAGAGAGAGAGAGAGAGAGAGAGAGATCGAAGAGAAGAGAGGAAGAAGAGAGAGAGAGAAGAGAGAGTGAAGAGAGAGAGAGAGAGAGAGAGAGAGAGAGAGAGAGAGAGAGAGAGAGAGAGAGAGAGAGAGAGAGAGAGAGAGATTTATAGCCTACCTGAGTAAGTTACTGTTGTGTATTCAGTCCCGTGTCGCCACCGATATAATTGATGTAGGAATTAATATTGTACGAATATTAAATTACTGCCATGATTACAATTACTGACATTGAATTATTTGAATGCATTGTAAGATAGAAAGAGATACACTTTGGTAGTTCATTTTAGGAATCACATGCATAAAAAGGTACCAAATAGTTATACTTTTAATAAATAATAGCTCAACCAGCCCAAATAATTCAACTTTTTTTTACATATTTACAAAAAAAGTATTAGTAGATCAGACAGAGGAGGTCAAAATAGGTTGGGTTAGGGAGGAAAAAAAAAAAAAAAAAAAAAAGTTAGGGAATCAAAGTCAGAGAAATAATATCATAACAAGAAGTTACCAAAGATCGGTTTTTCATACAATGCCGCTCCTGTATCTATCTGTCTATCTATCTATCTATCTATCTATCTATCTATCTATTATCTATCTATCTATCTATCTATCTATTATCTATCTCTATCTATCTATCTATCTATATCTATCTTCTCTTCTCTCTATCTCTCTTCTCTCTCCTCTCTCTTCTCTCTCTCTCTCTCTTCTCTCATCTCTCTCTCCTCTCCTCTTTTCCCCTCTCTCTCCCTTCTCTCTCTCTCTTTTCCCTTCCTCTCTCTCTTTTCTCTCTCTTTTCTTTTCTCTTCTATCTGCTTCTCTCTTTTTCTTTTCTTTTTCATTTTTTCATATCTATCTATCTATCTATCTATCTATCTATCTATCTATTATCTATCTGTTTATCTATGCACTTAAACCTCTGTATGGTATCATCCTTCACTTCCTAACTGCTGAATTTCTCCCACTTAATCCCTCTATCATGTAACCAATTCCGGCTATTTCTTACAATGTCAATATATAAAACATGAACTCTTTATTAATGTTACGGTGTCCTTTCCAGCTCATCTACTATTTCTTAACTACATTTACTTAACTTTACTACTAACTTACTTATTTTACTATTACTTTACTATTGCTATTACTTATTTACTTAACCAATATCAACTTTTGTATCAGCATTACCTTCAAATTATTACGTCATCAGATAAATTGTGTAGAAATCATAGTATGAAAAAAATCTGTGTTTGGAGAAATAAGATTACAGTATTTTGGCGACAGGGCAGTTTTGTTATGTGTCTATCGAGCTTATTTAATAGTATATAATTAATCAATATCAACCTTTGTATCAACATTACCTTCATATTATTACGTCATCACATACATTGAGTAGAAATCAGAGTTAAAAAAACTAAAAAAATCTGCGTTAGGAGGAATCAGATGAAAGTATTTTGGCGACATTTGGCGAGTATTTTGGCGACATTTGGCGAGTATTTTGCCGACATTTGGCGAGTATTTTGGCGACATTTGGCGAGTATTTTGGCGACATTTGGCGAGTATTTTGGCGACATTTGGCGAGTATTTTGGCGACATTTGGCGAGTATTTTGCGCATTTGGCAGTATTTTTGGCCCACATTTGGCGAGTATTTTGGCGACATTTGGCGAGTATTTTGGCGACATTTGGCGAGTATTTTGGCGACATTTGGCGAGTATTTTGGCGACATTTGGCGAGTATTTTGGCGACATTTGGCGAGTATTTTGCAGCAGCAGCATTAATTATGACATAAAATAGTTGGCCCTAGTGTATGCAGTATCACGGCAGCGAGGCGACGGTTATGTCCAGTCATGTAATAACAGCTGTCATAATAGAATGTGTTATGGAAAGCAGCTGCGTCTCTCTCTCTCTCTCTCTCTCTCTCTCTCTCTCTCTCTCTCTCTCTCTCTCTCTCTCTCTCTCTCTGTCTGTCTGTCTGTCTGTCTGTCTGTCCTGTCTGTCTGTCCTTTTCTGTCTGTCGTCTGTCTGTCTGTCTGTCCTCTTCTTGGTCTGTTGTTGCTCTCTTCTCTCTTCTTTTTTTTTTGCGTTGTATCTCTTCTTATTGTTGTTGTCTTCTCTCTTCTCTTCTCTCTTTTTTATTCTGTCTTCTCTTTTCTGTTGGGCCTCTTCTCCTCTCTTCTTCGTCTTTTCTTCTCTTCGTCTCGTCCCTTTTCTCCTTTCTTTTTTTCTCTCCTCTCTTTTTATAATATATGTATGCGTGTCTCATTTTAAACATGTATGTGGTTCCTCAATCTCTCCCCCCTCTCTTTTTATTATCTTTCTCCTATTTTTATACAATGTGTTTCTCTCTCTCCTCCTCCTTCCCCCTCGCTTCTCCCTCTCTCTCTTCCCTCTCCTCTCTCCTCTCTCCCCTCCTCTCTCTCTCCTCTTCCCTCTCCTCCTCTCTACTCCCTCTCTCTCTCTCTCACATAAGATGCTGTTGTATGTTCTATGTTAGCTGTCTGTCTCTGTGCCACCCTGTCAACCGGTCCATCGCAAACAAAACAACAAACTTTCATGTCATTGCAAACATGTACAACGTGAGACTTAATGACACCGTTACTACAGTGTCAGTAGTAGCACGCTCAGCTACAACAGCAGAAGTCCCAGGTCGATCCCCGGGCGGAGGAGAAGGAGAAGAAATGGGCAGTACTTATTGTAAAAACCCGAGCCCCTTGTCACCCCGCAGTTGAATGGTACCGGGTGTCGCCGGGGGTTGTGGACACACCTCCAAGCGGTGGTGGGCTCCCCACGCTAAGCACTAAGGATGAATGAGAAAAGTACGTTCTGGAGACGGGGCCATACAGTGTAGCTAGGCCGTAAAAACAATTAGATGAATTACACCTGTAGAGAATAAAACTAATTAGAGTAATCCTAGATAATAGATGATAAGAAGATACACATAGCGGACATTCATTAAAATCATAACATCAGCTCATTAATTAACTAAGCAAAAAATACGTGATTCATATTTGCAAGTCATAAGAAATTAGGGAAACACAACTCAATACCTCTAATATACAGCACGGAATTAGTTTACCGGTCGATTCTTCACAGCCAAAAAATATATTACAAAGGCGAGATATTAGCGCCATGTTATTATCTCTGTTGACCTTGCGTGCTGTCCCCTATCTGATCCTGTCCTGCGAGGGTTGAATGCACTGATGGCTCTGTGCTCATGGTGCCAGGCCCTTTGGGAGTGTTATTGCGGGAGTGAGTGTGAGAGTAAGGGAAGGGGGTGGGGGAGTGTGTGTGAGGGTGTGTGTGTGTGTGTGGGAGTGTGTGTAGGAGTGTGAGTTAAGAGTGTGTGTGTTTAGTGAGTGGTTTGCTGCTCTGTGTGAGGAGTGTGGAGGAAGAGAAGTGATTTAGCAGTGTGAGTGTGAGTGTGTGGGTAAGGGAAGGGAGTGTGGGAGTGTGTGTGAGGGTGTGTGTGTGTGTGTGTATGTATGGTGTAGGAGTGTGAGTTAAGAGTGTGTGTGAGTGAGTGTGTTTGTGTGAGTGAGTGTGAGGAAGGAAGTGATTAGGAGTTCGAGTGTGAGTGTGAGAGTAAGAGTGTGAGAGTGAGTGTGTGAGTAGGAATGTGTGAGTGTGTGTGTGTGTGAGTAGGAGAGAGAGTAAGGGAGTGTGTGTGAGTTAGAGTGAGTGTGGGAATGTGAGTGTGGGAGTGACAGTGTGTGTGAGTGTGTGAGTGAGTGTGTGTGTGAGAGTAGGAGTGAGAGTAAGAGATATTATCAACTCCATGGTACCTCCCACCTTCTATTTCCTTTGTATTTCATAAGCCAAGCGAACAGTTAGAATACATGGGAAGCGAAGCAAGAGAAATAATGAAGATAGACGCAAAGTGTCTCTTCAGGGATTTCATGAGAGAGGAAAGAGTAAAGGAATCGTGCTGAAGGCAAAAAAAGGGAAAAAACTGGACTGACGTATAATGCTGTATTAGATTTCCCACTCTCTCTTCCTATATCCACTCTAACTCTTCTCTCCCTCCCTCTCTCTCTCTTCTCTCTCCTCTCTCTCTCTTCCTCTCTCTCTCCTCTCACTGCCAAGGGTCGACCGCCCGGTTGGTAGACATCAGGATGGATTGTTGCAGAGTCCCTGCGCCATTCGGTCATCGGTCGGTATCCACAAGTTCGTCCTGGCGGGCGGTGCGCTTTGTATAGTCAAGAACCTTTTAGTGGTACTCTGCAAGTTCTGATATGATCAAATGTATCTTATCTTATCTACACTATTCACTACACACTACACAACACATCACAGTACAAACGTTTCACTTATACCAAAAATCCCAGCCACTACACCACACTATCCTCTCTTTCCTCCCTCTACCTTCCCCTCCCTTCCCACTCCTACCAAATGGACACGTCACCTACCCCCATCACACCCCATCCCCCCCTCAACCCCCCACCTAAGCAACCCCCGGAACAAGTAATGGAGGTGAGGAGGGCGTATAGACTGCGAATTAAGCCAACTTCAGGGTCAACTTCTTATATTACGCCCACCCAATTTTGGTGATTCTGGACCCAGAAGTGATTTGTGACCCAGGAGTGATTGCAGTTGTGTCCTTGTTTTAATTAGCTTGAAAGAGGACACGAGGGATGGGAGGAGGGGAAAAGAGAGAGAGAGAGAGAGAGATGAGAGAATGGAGACGGACGGAGTAGAGAAGAGAGAGAGAGAGAGAGAGAGAGTGAGAGAGAGAAGAGAGCGAGAGAGAGAGAGAGAGAGAGTATGCTTCGGATTAATGAAGATAAGAGAGAGAAAGATATCAAATCAGAAATGTGCGAGAGAGAGGAGAGTGAGAGAGACGAGAGAATGAAGAGAGAGAGAGAGAAGAGAAGCAGAAAAGAGCAGATGAGAGAGAGAGAGAGAGAGAGTAGAGGAGGAGAGAGGAGCGAGAGAGATCCCGAGAGTTGGGAGAGAGAGTATGCTTCGGATTAACGCAGATAAGGAGAGAAAGATACCAAATAAAAATGGTGGGAGAGAGAGAGGAGAGGAGATGGAGAGAGAGAAAGAGAGTAGATGAGAGAGAGAGAGAGAGAGAGAGAGAGTCGAAGAGAGAGAGAGAGAGATAGAGTGTATGCTTCGGATTAATGAAGGATAAGAGAGAGAAAGATCCAACATAAAAGGTGGAGAGAGAGAAGAGAGAGAGGCGAGAGAGAGTCAGGAGAGAGGGAGAGAGCGTTAAGAGAGATTGAGAGATGACGAGACGAGAGGAGATGGGAAGAGAGAGAGAGAGAGATACGGAGAGAGAGAGAGAGAGAGAGAGAGAGATACCATTCCAGTATGATCCCGAAACAGGGTAATGGGGCTTTAGATAAGGCCGATATGGGAACACAGAACAGGGCGTCGTAAGATAAGGCGATTGAAGGGCATGGAAGGGGTAACTTAAGGCGCCTGATAGATAAGGGAAGATAAGGGAACGCGATCCTCCAATGGGGTTTCATAAATAGAGAAATGTAAAGCAACATAGATATTGATTAAAGATAAGAACTTCGATATGGATAAGAAAAGAGTAGTTGTGTATTAAAAGATGAGCGCGCACGCAGCAGGAGAGAGAGATGAGCAGAGACAGATGGAGAGAGACGGACGAGAGAGAGGGAGAGAAGAGAGAGAGAGGAAGACGAGAGAGAGACGAGAGAAGAGAGAGAGAGAGAGAAATCAGGTTGCGAATGGTTAAAAAGAGGATATATTCTGGGATTTATGACAGACGAGAGAGAGAGAGAGAGAGAAGAAAAGAAGAGGAGATGAGAGATGAGAGAGAGAGAGAGATCGAGAAGAAGAGGGGGGGGGGAGAGAGAGAGAGAGAGAAAGAGAGGAGAGAGAGACGAGAGAGAGAGAGAGAGAGAGAGAGAGAGAGAGAGAGAGAGAGAGAGATATTAATCCGGATATTCTTGCGTTATTAAGTTGGACAGAAAATTTCATCCTTTTTCCTTTTTTTTTTTTTTTTATCTTATTTCTTCTTCCTCCTCTTCTTGTGTCTTCCTTATCTTTTCTACGTGCTCTTATTTCTTCCTTCTCTTCCTCCTTTTCTTCTCTTCTTCTCTTTTCTTATCTTTCATACTTCTTCTTTTATTCTTATTTACTCCCTCGTTTCTCTTTTAGCATTCCTTTTTTTCTTCTCCTTTCGTCTGCTATAGCTCCTTCCTTTCTTCCCATTTCCCTCTCTCATTCCCATTACTTCTATTCTCCCATTTCCCAATTTATCTCCTTCTCCCATTTCCCAATTTCTCTCCTTCTCCCATTTCCGCATTTCTGTCCTTCTCCCATTTCCGCATTTCTCTCCTTCTCCCATTTCCTCATTTATTTCCTTCGCCCATTTCCTCCTTTATTTCCTTCTCCCATTTCCCACATTCGTATCTCTCATTAAAATGCAAAAGTCATGTCTGCAAAACAGTCCTTTTAAATTTCAGTTTTGTATTCTGGATAATTAACGTTGGACTTACTGAGGCTAATTATCGCGGCATTCCTTTAATTAGGTTTAAAGTATATAATAATGACGTTTTTTATTTTATTTTATTTTTGGTTTGTCTTTTTCCTTCATTCTACTTTTTTTTTCCTGCATATTTTCTTCAATATTTTTTTTTTACATTTTTTTTTTTCTTTTTCTTTTTCTTTTTCTCTCATTCTATAATTTTCTCTTAACATTTTCTTTAGTTTTTATTCGTACTTTTTTTTTTGGAAGTTATATTATAGTTGTCTTGCTAATGTTCTCTCCCTCACTCTTGATTTGGGTTTACTTTTCACCTTTTTGCTTACTCCCTTTCATTAAGTGTTTGTGTCTCTCTCTCTCTCTCTCTCTCTCTCTCTCTCTCTCTCTCTCTCTCTCTCTCTTCTCTCTCTCTCTCCTCCTCTCTTCTCTCTCTCTCTCCTTCTCTCTCTCTCTCTCTCTCTCTCTCTCTCTCTCTCTCTCTCTCTCCTCTCTCTCTCTCTCAAATAACTCAAATTCTAACATTACCAATGTTACTGTACCATGAACTCAAACATTACCATCCCTTACCTTTTTCACCCCCCTTTCCCCCCCTCCCTGTGAAACCCCCTCTACTCACCCCCTCCTGTGACCCGCCCTGCCCCCCTATGCTCTCATTAACACTTTAATTAGCCGATAACTCAATGAAGGACGTCGTGAATTGAAGTGGTACTGAACTAAACGGCCAAGCCACTGCCCGGGAGCTAATGAAAGAAGACAGGATCCCGGTCATCTCACTCTCGCACCACACGGGTCCCGCTAAAAATTTAGTGACATTTACTCGCTGTTGTGTTTCGGTGTTAATTCCTCGCCAGGTGTCGTGTGATCACTGTCTGTACGTGTAGTGTGTGTGTGTTGTGTGTGTGTGTGTGTGTGTGTGGTGTGTGTGTGTGTGTGTGCGTGTGTGGTGTGAAAGACCGAGTTACGAACACAAGGAGAGAGGGAGGGAAATGCTGTGTAGGTGTGTTATCCCTCTTCAAGACGCGAGAGAGAGAGAGAGAGATAGATGAGCGGGACGAGAGAGAAGAGAGAGAGAGAGAGAGAGGGAGAGAGACCGAGAGAGAGATGAGAGAGAGAGAGATGTGAGACGAGAGAGAGAGAGACGAGAGAGAAGAAAAAAAATGTTTGGACGCTTTCATTGAACTTGCGACTTCAAGGCTTTTTTAGGCGTTTCCATGCAAACCGCCCTCTCTCTCTCCTCTCTCTCTCTCTCTCTCTCTTCTCTCTCTCCTCCTCTCTCTCTCTATCTGCCTTCTCTCTACTACATCTCTCTTTCTAAATTCCTGACCCATAGATTTCCTGAACGGCTTACATATATTGACACAATTAGATAGAGCAAAGAATGCGAGGGAAGGGAATTTAGACTGAGTGAAAATTAAACAGGGGTGTGCAGAGAGAGAGAGAGAGAGAGAGAGAGAGAGAGAGAGATTGAGAGGTATGAGAGAGAGGAGATGAGAGTGAGAGAGATGCAAGGGAGAGAGAGAGAGAGAGAGAGAGAGAGGGCAGAGCAAGACTTCAGAGAGGGGAAAAAAGAAGAGTAGTCAGGGCCATTGGGTAAGAGAGAGAGAGAGAAGAGAGAGAGAGAGAGAGAGAGAGAGAGAGAGAGAGAGAGAGAGAGAGAGAGAGGTTCGTACTTGAGAGAATGT
>JACEEZ010018643.1:12500-27500 GCA_016584305.1 Chionoecetes opilio | reverse complement strand
AGTTTATCTAGGGATATAAAAGTATGGTGGGGGGTAGTATAGTAGTAGTATAGTAGTAGTAGTATAGTAGTTTGTAGTGTATTAAGGAGGGGTAAGGGGGAAACAAGGATAAAAGGAAACCAAGAAAAACCATAGGTCCTTTACCCAAAGGTTTTGCTTTTAATACCTACCCAAAAGTAATGGGAAAAGGGTGGGTTAACCCTCCCGCCGGCCGGGAATGTAATGAATTAAAAAAAACTCATGGAAGGGAAAAAGGGAGGGGGGAAGGGGGGAGGAGGGAGAGGGGGAAAGGGGGGGGAGGGGGGAAGGAAAAAGGAAAGGGGGGGGAAAGGAAGGGGGGGAAAAAAAAAAGGGGGGGGAACGGGGAGGAAAAGGGGGTTAAGAATTTTTAATTAAAAATTTTGCCCTTTTTTTGGGAAACCCCAAAAACCAAACCCCCCCGCGGCCGGGGGGTTTATGAAAACTTAAAAAAAGGAACTAAAAATAAATTTTGGGGGCCCCTTAAAAACCACAAAACCCCGGGGGGGGGTTTATTTTGGGTTTTTCCCAACGGTAAAAAAAAAAAAAAAAAAAAAACAAAAAAAAAAAAAAAAAAAAAAAAAAAAAAAATCCCTCCTACTTACTGCCTCATTTTCCCTTACCCATAACCCGCCTCATTTAATTATAAACCCCCCATTTTCCCCATAAAAAGTCTTCCCCTTACCCATACGTCCTTTAACTAAATTGAAGGTGGACAAAAAAGGTAGTTGCCAGGAATGCCATCGGTCAGGAACTGTCGCCGATCGGAACTCTCGCCGCCTGTCGAGTTTCCAAATTTTTGAATTACAGGACCAATATATACATTTAAGGGGGTTTTGCCCCCGGTTTCTGCATTTAGGGATGAAATACGCACATTCCTTTATCAGTTTTTTAGGGTTTGGTCCCAATGTCCAAGTTACGTTAAAAATTTCCACGTCGGCGAGAGTTCTTGGTTGGTGTTTCGGCAGAATTCCCTTGGCGACGTTCCATAAAACCCCGCCATTCACCCGGGAATAACACACTAGGGGGCAGTGTGTTTTTAAACCTTAAGGCTGTCACCCAGGCGCCTCCACGTTCACAGAGTTCGGGCCCTTCATGAGGGGAGCGGGGAAAGGGGGCGCACCTGGGGCCTGTAAATTTTGGGGCGGGGAAAGTGGACACGCCGGGGGGGGGTCATACACCTCCCGCAGGACTCCAAACCGTCAGGGCGGGTCAAGGGGGGGGTGCGGGAAATGGCGGGGAAATGTACGGCGTGAAATGTGGAAATGAAGAAAGGGTGAAAATGGCTTTAAAAATGGAAGAAAAAGTTATAATGTGGAAGGACAGAAAGGGGAAGGGGAAAAGAAAAACCCGGGAAAGTGGAAAAAATAAACCAAGAGAGTGGGAAAAAACAAGGAAAACCGACAGACAGACGGGACGGGAAAAGACAAAATACTACATACGGGAACAGACAAGACAAGAAAAGAAAAGACAGACGGGACAAGACAGGGGAAAAAAAGAGTAGGAAAAAAAAGGCCCAAAAATCAACAGGGGGGTTAAATTATCCGATTTCGAACCCCAAAGACTGAAAAGGCTTTGGGCGAACCCTCAGTTGGTGTGTGTGGGGGGTTTGTGTGTGTGTGTGCGTGTGCGTGTGGGGTTTTTGTCGGGTGTGGGGTGTGTGTGTGTTTATTTAAAGAAAGGGGAAGGATCCCACCAAACCCAAAAAACGGGCCTTTAAACCTGGGAAAGGGGGCAGAAGGCGAACCCAACCCAAAAAACAACCCGAAAAACTTTTTAAAGCTGTTTGAGCTTTGCCTGTGTGTGGGGTGTGTGTTGTGTGTGGGGGTGTTGTGTGTGTGGGGGGGGTGTGTGGGGGTTAAAAGAGGTTTCACGTGTGTATCTGGCACGAAACAGAAGTAAACATAACAGGTGAAAAAAATAAACGTCCCCTTTTTAAAAATATTGTCCAAAAAACTTAATGTGCCCCAGAGGTTACTGAAAAACCCACCCCCCATCCTCCTCCCCTCCTCCTCCTCCTCACCCCCTTTTTTCCTTTTTTTCCCTTTTTCCTTTTAAAAAATTCCTTTCCTTTTTTTCCTTTTTTTCCTTTTTTGGGAAAAAAAAATTTTTTTTTTTTTTTGGAAAATTTTTTTTTTTTTTTTGGGTTAAAGGACCGTTTAGTTTTTTTTTTTTTATTTTTTTTCCTTTAAAAGGGACCGAATGTTAAAAAAGGTTTTTTTAATTTTTTTTCCAAATTTTTTTCCCTTTTTTATTTTTTCCAAATTTTTTTTGTTTTTTTTTTCCCTTTTTTCCTTTTAGAAAATTTTCTTTTCCCTTTTTTTTTTTTTCCCTTTTTCCTTGGGGTTTAGACAACCTTTTTTTTTTTTTTTTTTTTTTCCCCCCCCTTTTTTTTTCCCCTTTTCCTTTGGAAAACTTTCTTTTCCCCTTTTTTTTTTTTCCCTTTTTCCGGGGGTGGGAAAAATTTTCGGTTTCCCCTTTTTTTTTTTTCCCTTTTTCCTTTGTGGAAAACTTTTTTTTCCCCTTTTTAAAATTTTTTCCCCTTGAAAAAACTTTTTTTTTAAAAATTTATTTTTTTCCTTTGTAAAAAGAAAAGAAAAAAATGGAAAAATTTAAATATTTTAGGATGATTGGATTTAGAAGATTTTTTTGTTCCCGGTAAAAAAAGAAAAAAAAAAAACGTGCCCTTTTCCCGGTTTTTGTTTGGAATTGAAATAAATAAAGGGGGTGTTTTCCTGTTTTTTTAGGGAAGTGGGTTAAATTTTATTATTTTATTATTATTTTTTTTTATATTTTTGTATAAGGCCCGGGCGCCCGTGGGGTTTTTTTTGATTTCTTCTCTTTTCAAACTTTAAATTCTAATTTCTTTTAACTCATTTTTTCTTCATTTTCCACTTGTGCCCTCAAAATGGAATAAATCCCCAGCAAAAAAGAAGGGAATGAAGGGGAAAAATTATATAAAAAAACGAGAGGGAAAACAAACACACAAAACACACAAACCACACACACACACAAAAACAACACAACACACCAAAAAAAGGGAAAAACCCAAACCCAAAAACCACACACACACACCCAAACACACACAAAAACAAAACCCACCACACCCCACACCACAACACACACCACACACACACACACAAAAAGGCACACACACAACACACCACCACACACACAAAACACACACAAAAACCACAAAGAAAAAAGGAAAAAAAATGAGAAGTAATGACAAAAGGGGGGAAGATTTTTCCCCCCCCCTCCCCTTTTCCTCCCCCTTTCCCCCTCCTCCCCTCCTCCCCCTTTCCCCTCCCCTTCCCTCCCCTCCTCCCCTCCCCCGGGGCCCCCCCTTCCTCCTCCCCCCCCCCTCCTCCCCCCCCCGCTCGCCATGGAAAGAAAAAAGAAAAAGGGGAGTCAAAGAAAAAGGGAAAAAGATAAGATAAAAAAAGGGCAAAAAAAAAATATAACCGGGAAAGATTAAAAAGAAAGGAAAGGGGGGAAAAATTCAAAGCCCTGGAGTTAATGAGAAAAAATTGGGGAAAGGGGGAAAATTTATGAAAAAGGAGAAAAAGAGACAAGGAGAATAAGAAGGGGGAGAAAAAAAAGCCGGGAAAAAAGAGAGAGAGAGAGAGAGAGAGGAGAGAGAGAGGAGAAGAGAGAGAGAGAGAGAGGGGAGGAGGAGAGAGAGAGAACCTGGTAGGGTCCCCTTGAGGTTTTGGACACGGAGATGAAAATCACTTTCCCAAGGGAAAAGAGGAGGGGGAAAAAGGAAAAAAAAAGGGGGAAAAGGGGGGGGAAAGGGAAGGGGAAAAAGGAGGGGGGGAAAAAAAAAGGAAAGGGAGGGAAAAAAAAAGGGGGAAAGGAGGGGGGAAAAAGGGAGAGGAGGAGGGGAGGGGGAGGAAAGACCCTAAGGAGGGAAGCGAAAAGGGAGGAAAAAAAGCACTTCGAGCTTAAAGGGAAATTTCCCGGGGGTTTTAGCTAAAAAGAAAAAAAAAAAAAATGAAGCTTTTTTATACCCTTATCCCCAGAGAGTTTTTTAGCCGGGTTTAAACAAAAGTGGCCCCATGGCAGGGGTTCAAGGGGGTCCATGGCGGGGGTTTTTAAAGGGTCCATGGCGGGGGTTTTAAAGTGCCCCAAAGGCGGGGGTTTTCAAGTGGCCCAGGAAAGGGGTTCAAGTGGTCCATGGCGGGGGTTTTAAGGGGGGGTTCCATGGCGGGGGTTAAAGGGGTCCATGGAAAGGGGTTAAATGGCCCCCATGGCGGGGTTAAAGGGGGTCCATGGCGGGGGTTTCAAGTGGCCCATGGCAGGGGGTAAAGTTTTTTCGTGGCCAGGGGGGTTCAAGTGGTCCAGGCGGGGGTTTAAATTTGGTCCCGGGCCGGGGTTTTTCAAGGGGTCCATGGCAGGGTTCAAGTGGTCCATGGCGGGGGTTCAAGTGGTCCAGGGCAGGGGTTAAGGGGTTCCTGGCAGGGGTTCAAGGGGTTCCTGGCGGGGTTTTCAAGTGGTCCAGGGGCGGGGGTTTCAAGTGGTCCAGGGCGGGGGTTTAAAATGGTCCAGGGCGGGGGTTTTAAATTTGGTCCAGGCGGGGGTTAAAAGGGGTTTCCAGGCGGGGGTTTTAAAAGGGGCCCCATGGCAGGGTTCAAGGGGTTTTCCATGGCGGGGGTTCAAGGGGTTTCTGGGGGGGGTTAAAATGGCCCCATGGCAGGGGTTCAATTGGTCCTGGCGGGGGTTTAAAGGGGTCCATGGCGGGGGTTTTAAGTGGTCCATGGCGGGGGTTAAAGGGGGGGTCAGGGGCGGGGGTTCAAGTGGTTCAGGGCAGGGGTTCAAGTGCCCCAGGGGCAGGGGTTAAAGTGGTCCATGGCGGGGGTTTTCAAGGGGTTTCCCATGGCGGGGGTTTAAAGGGGTTTCCATGGGGGGGGTTTTCAAGGGCCCATGGCAGGGGTTCAATGGTTCATGGCGGGGGTTCAAGTGGTCCAGGGCCCGGGGGTTTTCAAGTGGTCCATGGCAGGGGTTTCACGGGGTTCCATGGCCAGGGTTCAAGGGGCCTTTTTGGCAGGGGTTCAAGTGGTCCAGGGGAGGGGGTTTAAGTGGTTTCCCAAATTTGGGGGGGTTTTTAAAGGGGTTTTTCAATTTGGGAAAAGGGGGGGTTCCAAATTTTGGGGTTTTCAATTTTGGGGAAGGGGGGTTTCCCAAGGTGGTGGGGGCAAAAGGGTTTCAAAGTTGGGGTCCATGGCGGGGTTTTTAAAGGGGGTTTCCTTTTTGGGGCAGGGGGGAAAAAAGGGTGGGTCCGGGGGGGGCAGTTGGGGTTAAAGGGGTCCAGGGGGGTTTTAAAGGGTCCAATGCAGGGTTTTATTTTAAAGGGGCGGGGTTTTTAAGGGGGTGTTTTGGGAAAAGGGGTTCAAGTGGGGTTTCCTGGCAAAGGGGAAAAAAGGGGTATGGAGGGGGTTTAAAGGGGTCCATGTGGGTTTTATGTTTGGGGGGGTTTTCGGTTTTGGGGGTTTAAAGGGGTTTCGAAGGGTTTTTATTTTAAGGGGAAAAAGGGGGACTTTATTTGGGAAAGGGTTTTTTTATTAAAGGGGGGTAAACTAGTAGCTTTAAAAAAAAGGGGTTTTTAATTCAGGGGTGACTTAGCTTGTAAGGGTTTTTTAAAGGGGGTGACTGGTGGGTTTGTAAGGGTTTTTTAAAGGGGGTAAATAGTAGCTTGAAAGGGGTTTATTAAGGGGTGCCTAGTAGTTTGGGAAGGGTTTTTATTAAGGGGTAAAGGGGTTTAAGGGGTTTTGAAGGGCGGGGGTTAAAAAGGGGTGACTAGTAGCTTGTAAGGGTTTTTTAAGGGGGTGACTAGTAGTTTGTAAGGGAAAAATTAAGGGGTTGACTGGTAGCTTGAAAGGGTTTTTTTTAAAGGGGTGACTAGTAGCTTGTAAGGGTTTTATTAAAGGGTTTAAAAACTATGGGCTTGAAAGGGGTTTTAAAATTAAGGGGTGACTGGAAAGGGGGGTTTTTGGGGGAGGGTTTTGGGGGTTTAAAGGGGTGATAGTAGCTTGTAAGGGTTTATTAAGGGGTGACTTTTGGGGGGTTTGTGGGTTATGGTTTTTGGGGTTTAAAAGGGGTTTAATGTACTTTTAAAAAAGGGGGATTTGAGTTTTTGGGTTTAAAAGGGTGGGTTCAATTTTTGGGGTTTGTTGGGGTTTTGGGTCAATTTTGGGGGGTTTAAATGAAAACCTTGTTTTCTTCTTTCTTTTTTCTTTTTTTAAAAATTTTGGGGCTGTCTTTTTATTTCCTTCTTTTTTCTTCCTTTTTTTTCTTTTTTTTTTTTCTTTTTTTTTTTTCTTTTTTTTTTTTTTTTTTCTTGTTGGGTTTTTCTTCTTTTTTTCTCTCCTTTTTCTTTTCTATCTTTTTTTGGGTCTTTTTTTTATTTTTTTAATTTCTTTTCTTTCTTGGGTTTTCTTTTTTCCTTTTTTTTTCTCCTTTCCTCTTCATCTCTCTCTCCCCCTCTCTCTCTCTCCTCTCTCCTCTCTCTCTCTCCCTCAACTTTTCCCTGTTGAACCCCTTGGAAGGAAAAAAAAAGGGGGAAAAGGGGAAGGAAAGAGAAAAGGGAGGGGAGAGAGAGAGAAAAGGGAGAGATGAAAAGGACCAGAGGAGAGAGAGAAGAGGAAAGGAGAGAGAGAGAAGAGGAGAATAAAACCCAAATTTTAAAAAACCCAAACTAAATCTAAATTAAACCGATTTTTAAACTCAATGCAAAAAAGAGAGAAAAGTTGATGCATTAAAGGGAGGACGAAAGGAGAAAAGGTGTTGATATAAAGTGAAGGAAGGAAGGAAGGAAGGAAGGAAGGAAGGAAGGAAGGAAAAAAATAATCATGAATAGAAAGCAGTGAATGATGACGCGATGACGTGTTTTCACCACCGGAATAAAAATGAAGAAAGAGGAAAAAACAACTTCTCGGTTTCTTTGTGTTAGGCCAAGAGGACACGTGCGAGGAGGAGGAGGAGGAGGAGGAGGAGGAGGAGGAGGAGGAGGAGGAGGAGGAGGAGGGGAGGAGGAGGAGAGGAGGAGGAGGCTTTCTTCCCTCCATATTATTCTCGAAAACTGACTCAGCTGTTCGCTTTCCCATCCACGAAACACAGTGTAAAAATAATGAATGCATTATTGATGATAGAAATAAGGATCAGAATAATAGCATAGAGGGGAAAGAAATAGATAGAAACTCAGTCTTTCTTACATATCTTTCTTTAGAGTTTCTTTTTAATCCTGTTCACTTTCCTTTCCTTCCCTCTTTTTCTTTCATTTTATCTTTTTCTTTCATTTTATCTTTTTCTTTCATTTTATCTTTTTCTTTAATTTTTATCTTTTTCTTTCATTTTTATCTTTTTCTTTCATTTTTATCTTTTTCTTTAATTTATCTTTTTCTTTTCATTTTATCTTTTTCTTTCATTTTTATCTTTTTCTTTCATTTTTATCTTTTTCTTTCATTTTATCTTTTTCTTTCATTTTATCTTTTTCTTTCATTTTTATCTTTTTCTTTCATTTTATCTTTTTCTTTCATTTTTATCTTTCTTTCATTTACCTATTTATTTCTTCATTTTATCTTTTTCTTTCATTTTATCTTTTTCTTTCATTTATCTTTTCTTTTTTTATCTTTTCTTCATATCTTTCCGACTCTTGAAAAATACTTTCTTCATAGGAATTTTCAGTTCATATATATTTTTTCTTATTCTTCTATTGGTGGCTGTCGGGCATGAAAAAAAGAATCTTGATGGAAGAAGAAGAAAGATGCAAAGTATATGTGCCTAATTACTGAAATGATGACTGAGAAAAAAAAATGATTAATAACGAGAGATGTGATTACGATGTGCCGATAGACTTGTTTCTTACTGCTAAAAATGCGACCCGTTAAGGAAAAGTCCGGAAGGGAGAGGGAAAGGTGAGGTAGATTAATGGCTTCTCAGGTAGACAGGTAGACAGGTAGACAGGTAGATGGATTGGTTTACTGGAAAGTCATTATTCTGTCTTTACTTTTAATTTCGGAGACAATCGTGGTTCTTGTAAACTTTATTCGTGTTGATAGAAGTGTGTGAGTGAGTGAGTGAAGGAAGGAAGAAGGAAGGAAGGAAGGGGGGGAAAGGAAAGGGGAAAGGGAAAGGATGGGGGAAAGGGGATGGGGAAAAAAAGGGGGGGGAGGAAAATGGAAAAAGGAAGGAAGGAAGGGAAGGAAGGAAGGGAAAAGGGAAAGAAGGAAGAAGGGAAGGAAGGAAAAAGGATGGGAAGGAAGGAAGGAAAGGGAAAGGAAAGGAAAGGAAAGGGAAAGGGAAAGGGAAAGGGGGGGGAAAAGGAAAGAAAAAGAAAAAGGAAAAGGAAAGGGGGAAGGATTAAAAAGAAATCTAAAAAAAGAAGGAAAGAAGAATAAAGGGCTTTGGGTGCATGAAAAAAGAGGCAGGGTAATAGATAGACGGAGAGATAGATAGTACGAATGAGAAAATAGCGACATTCCATTTGCTTTCAGTATGACAAGGAAATATTTTTGTGTGAAAGCAAGAAGGGCAGTAAAAAGAGGGCAGGAAAAAAAATATGATAAAAAATATAAATTTTTATTTTAGATGGGTTTAAAATATGGATAATAGGGGGTAGATAACAGACAGACAGACGACAGAAAAAAAGAAGGACAGAAGACAGGCAGATAGACAGGCAGGACAAAAAAGAAGACAGGGAATAGACATAGAATAACGATCTAGACAGAAAACTAGATTTGGGTTAAAAATAGGTAGATAGAAGATAGATAGAAAAAAAAGATAGATGATAGATAGACAAATAGTAGATGATGATAAATTTTGTAACAGATAAAACAAGGGGGAAAAAGAAGATAGACTTTCAAATAGAAATAACTAGACAGCAGAAAAGACAGAAAAGACAAAAGAAGACAAAACAGCAGACAGGACAGAAAAGCAAAAAAAATTTTCCTTATAACTGACACAGAAGAAGGGGGGGGGACAGGGGGGGGAAAAAGAAAGAGGAAAAAAAAGGGGAAGAGAGAGAGGGGTAAAGGGGCAAAAATAAAAAAAAATTTTATACCGCGGGATGGAAATTTAATATATATTTTTTTTATCTCGTATTTTGAAGGGGCGAAAACGTCTCTCTCTCTCTCTCTCCCCTCCCCTTCTCTCTTTTTCTCTCTCTCTTTTCTCTCTCTCTCTCCTTCCCTCCCCCTCGTTTTTTCCCCCCCTTTTTCCCCTCCCTAACCAACTTCTTCTTTTTTCTTCTTTTCCCTTTTTTTCCAAACCCCCCCTCCTCTCTCTCTCTCTTCTTCCTCTCTCTCTCTTCTCTCTCTCTCCTCTCTCTCTCCTCTCTCTCTCTCTCTCTCTCTCTCTCCTTGGCTTCCCTCTATTATTCATTAAGGTGGATAATAGATACCTTAGGAGGGTTTTTAAATTTTGTTCGAAGCATTTTTTAAAAAGGGTTCAATTAAGTCACAAATGGTCTTTTAAATCACGTTTTTTTTTTTCTTACCAATTCTTTTTTTTTCAAAAATTTTTTTTTTTTTTTGGGTGGGTTGGTGTGGGGTGTGTGGTGTGTGTTTTTGGGGTTGTTTTTGTTTTGTGTGTGTGGGTGTGGTGGTGTGTTTTTTGTTGTGTGGGGGTTTTTTTTTTTTTTTTTTTTTTATTGTGGGGTGTGTGTGGAAGAAGAGAGAGAGAGAAGAGAGGAGAGGAGAGAGAGAAGGGGAGAAAAGAGAGAGAGAGGAGAGAGAAGAGAGAGAGAGAGAGAGAGAGAGAGAGAGAGAGAGAGAGAGAGAGAGAGAATACAATAGTAATACATAAACAAGAACAAACTTTAAGGAAAACTCATAAAAACAAAACCGAAAGACCAAAGCCCTGAAGAAAAAAATAAAAGGGGAAAATTTAATAAACAGCTCCCTACCGAAAGAGGACAAAAAGACAAAGAGATAAAAAAAAGGAAAAAAAAGGGACGGGTTGAAAAGGAAAAAGGTGGGGAGAAAGGAAAAAAGGGGAAAAAGGGAAGGGGGAAAAAAACTTCGAAAGGGAAAAAAAAATCCAAAAACCCCCACAAAAAGGAAGAAAACCCGGGAAAAAAAAAAGAAAAAAAAAAAGAAAAAACGAATGAAAAAAACAAAAAAAATTGGAAATAAAGAAAAAAAGACCTGAAAAGGAAAAAAAAAAAAAAAAAAAGGGGAAGGGAAAAAACAGGAAAAAAAAGACAGAAAAAAAAAAAAAAAAAAAAAAAAAAAAACAAAAAAAAAGGGGGGAAAAAAAGAAAAAAAAAGAAAACGAAAAACCCAGCCCCCAAAAAGAAAAAGTTCCGGGAAAAAAAAAGAAAAATCCCCAAAAAACCAATAGAAAAAAAGGTTAAAAAAAAAAAACCCCTAAAACCCAAAAAAAACCCCCCTAAAAAAAAAACCCAATTTAGGAAAAAAAAAAGGAAAAAAAAAGAAAAAAAAAAAGATAAAACCCAACCCAAAAAAGGGATTAAAAAAGATGAAAAAAAAAGGAAAAAAAAAAGGAAAAAAAAAAAAAATAAAAAAAGAAAAAATATAAAATAAATAAAATTTAAACTTTAAATTTTTTTTTAAAAAAAAAAATTTTTTTGGGGTTTGGGAAAATTGTTTAAAAAGAATAAAGGGTTGAAGAAAATAAAAGATTAGAAAAGGGACAAAAAGTAAAAAAATAAAAGTAAAAAAGTATAAAAAAAATCCCACATTAAGGAGAAATTAATCCCAGAAAACCATAACTCAGAGAAAACAATATAAATCCCCCGCCAAAATAGATAACGGGAAGAAAAAAAAAAGATAAGATCCCAAAACCATTTATTTTATATATTTTTTTGTAATCGAACGAGGAGAAAATTTTCTCAAAAACTTTCATTAAAATTTTTATAAAATTTTTTTTCTTTTTTCTTTTCTTCTGACTTCTAATTAAGGGCGTTCATTTCGGGGTTTTTTTTTGGGGGGGGGGGGGGGGGAAAAAAAAATTGGGGGTTAAAAAATTTTTCCTTTAAACCCCTTTGGGGCCCCAAAACTTTTTCCCATTAATTTAGCTACCATTAGACGTTTTAAATGGTTAAGCAATATTTATAGATAGACCTGTTTAGTACCCTTTTGTCCATAACTAATTGGTATATTTAGTTACTTTTTAATTTTATGGCTAAAACAGAGTTTTATATAAAAATAAAACTCGGGGGCTCAGGGTTTTAAGGGAAATCGGGGGGCAGTTTTTTATATATTTTGGTTTTTAAAAAATATTCCTTTTAAAAAATTTTTCATATTTTTTTGGTGTTTAGGAGAATTTCAAGGGAAAGTAAAAAAGGTTTAAAAAGGTAAGTTGCGGTAACAGTGGTAAATTAAATCAGGGGAATTTGGGGAAAGTTTTAAAAATCCCGGGGGTTGGGTAACTTTAAAGGGTGGGAAAATTAATTGGGAGACAAGGGGAAAAAGGAGGCAAGGGTTTTTTAAAAATGGGGGGCCCGGGGAAAAAGGGCCCGGGGAAAAGCCCGGCCCGGGGGGGTTCCCGGGCCCCGGAAAAGGGGAAAAGGGAAACCCGGCAGGCCCCGGAAAGGGAAATTCCCAAAAAACTAAAAACCCCCCCCAAAACCCCCCCAAAAACCCCCCCCCAAAACAAAAACCAACAAACCCCCCCAAAAAAACCCCCAAAAAAATAAAAAACCCCCCCCCCCCCCCCCCCCCCCAAAAAAAAAAGAAACCCCAAAAAAACAAAAAAAAAAAAACCCCTTTCAAAAAAAGCCAAAAAAAACAAAAACGAAAAAAAACTTACCCAAAAAAAAAAAAAAGAAAACCCCAAAAATCAAAAAAAAAACCCCAAAAAAATTTTTTCCCCCCCAAAAAAAAACGAAAAAAAACCCCCCAAAAACCCCCCCCCCCCCCCCCCCCTTTTATTTTTATTTTTAAATTTTTACAACGGGTCCTAACCTCAAGCACAGCTCAAAGGCTAATGCCACGAGATGGCCCCGAGGCCACGCGCCCCAAAAGCGTAGCCATCTTACTATTATCACCCCCACCACCACCCCCTCCACCCCACCTCCACCCCACCACCACCCAATACCACCCACCAACCCCCACCACACCCACCACCACCACCCACCACCACACCACCACACCACCCCCACCACCACGCCACCACCCCACCCCCACCACCACCACACCACCACCACCACCACCACCGCCACCACACCACCCGCCACCACCGCACACCACCACCACCACCACCACCCACCACCCCCACCACCACCACCCCAAACTACTCCACCACCACCCCCCACCCTCCACCACCACCACCGCCACACCTCCACCACCACCACCACCACCACCACCACCGCCACCACCACCACCACCACCGCCACCCCACCACCCACCACACCACCACCCCCAAACCACCGCCACCACCCCCACCACCACCACCACCACCACCGCCACACCAACACCACCCACCACCACCACCACCACTGCCACCACCACCTCCACCACCACCACCACCACCACCACCACCACCACCACCACCACTTGCTATCTCGTTATAGATAATGGAACGTTAATTGAAAGCATCTTTGTGGAGGGGAAAAAGTCTTTATTCCCAGTGAAGGGTAAAGCGTGCAGGAGGGAAAGGGAAAAAATATGAATAACATTAAACTGAAAATAATGAATGACTTTTTTTTCCCCTTAAATTATCGTTCAGTTGAGATGAAGGATGAGTTTTTTGTTTTTTTCGTTTTCTGACTTAATTTTTTCAAGTTTTTTATTCTAATATTTAAGCAATTATAGGATGAATATTTTGTGTTTTTGTTTTGCTCTTTGTTACTTTTCCTCCCTGGTTTCTTTTTTTCTCTCCTTACATCTCATTATTTTTTTTCTATCTCATATATTTTGCATCGTTTATTTTTTCCTCTGATCTTTTGTTTTCCTTATAGTTTTTGATTAATTTAGATTTACGTACAAGAGGAAACAAAAAAAATAATATACAAATTAATGTGAAGAAGTTACATCATTGCTTCCACTTTTCTTGCTCCTTCTCTCTTTTCCTGAGCAAATTATTGTCCTGAATTTTTTTTGGGGTGATGGTTCAAGTTATTTATAATTTTCCATTAACTGTATTTATTTATTTTGTAATCAATATTATCCTATTCATTTTTTTATTTTGTTTTATCATCGTTATTTTTTAGTCTTTCACTTTTATCAATTTTTATATTTACTGCAAGGAGGAAAAAAATGGATTTATGGTGAAACTGAACTTAAGTATTTTTTCTTTAGTTATATATTTTCTCATTTATTTGAATTTAATTATATCTATTTTGATTTATTTTACATTTATTCATATTTATTTCCTCAATTTATTTTTTCTTTAGTTATATATTTTCTCATTTATTTGAATTTAATTATATCTATTTTGATTTATTTTACATTTATTCATATTTATTTCCTCAATTTATTTTTTCTTTAGTTCATCTTCCTTCTTTCTGCTTCATCTTTTCTCTGTCTTTACTATCTCTCTCTTCTTTATCTGATCTTTTTCTGTATTCCTGTATTTTCCTCATCTTTATCCCCATTACCTTGAGTCTCTTTACGCGGCAAGTAAAAAGGTAAATGGTAAGATGTAAAGAGGCTGATGGCTTCCTCTTTCCTCTTCAATCGCAAAGATGGATGGTTTTAGACTCCTCCTTCCTCTTGTATGCATGTCAGGAGGAGGAGGAGGAGGAGAGGAAGAGGAGGAGGAGGGTGATGACATGAGTGAAGGAATGGAGGAGATAAGTGGAAGGGAGGAGGAGGAGGAGGAGGGTGAGACATGAGGAAGGATGGAGGAGAAGGGGAAAGGGAGGAGAGGGGAGGAGGAGGAGGAGGAGGAGGAGGAGGAGGAGGAGGAGGCAAGTGTATGATAAACGAAGTGTAAGAGGAGGTAAGGAAGATGATAAAGGAAGGAAGTGAGAAGGAGGAGTATAGATTAAGGAGGAGAGAAAAAGAAAAGGATAGATGGAGAAGTGGAGGAGTGGAGATGAGAACAATTAGTGGAGATAGGAGATGGGCAGGTGAAGATGCAATGGAGATAACAGGACAGGTGGAGAATTGGAAATGGAGATATGTGGAGGAAGGGGAGATTAGGATAGGAGGAGGAGGGGAGATGTGAGGAGAGGGAGGAGGGAGGAGGAGGAGGAGGAGGAGGAGGAGGAGGAGGAGGAGGAGGAGGAGGAGGCCAGGAATTGACCACAAAACTTCAACTTCATCGGCAAGTTTTGGTGAAGTTTTGGGTTAATTAGTTACACAGTCTTTTAAGATAGTCTGTGGTGGTATACTTCCTTCCCTCCTTCCCTCTTCCCTCCTTCCCTCCTTCCCTCCTACCTTCCTTCCTTCTTATCTCTCCCTTCCTCCCTCCTGCCTTCTCTCCTTCCCTCCTTCTCTCCCTTCCTCCCTCCTGCCTTCCCTCTCTTCCCTCCCTCCTTCCCTCCTTCCTCCTTCCTACCCTCCCATCTTCTACCTCCTTCCTTCCCTCCTTCCTTCCTTCCCTCCTTCCTTCCTTCCCTCCCTCCCTGCCTGCATCTTCACTCAATCTCTCTTAAACCCCTAATTTTTTTTTCTCTGGGACTCTCTTCTTTCCATCTGGAGTTACTTTCATGATGATCTCCTTCTCCTCCTCCTCTCCTCCTCCTCCTCCCCCTCCCCTCCTCCTCCTCCTCTCCTCTCTCTCCCCCCTTCCCCCTCCCCCCTCTCCTCCTCCTCCTCCTCCCCCCTCCTCCCCCGTTAATTTCTCTTTTAAATAAACTGCAAAATTTGTGTGTGTGTGGCATGTGTATGTGTGGTGTGCATGTGTGTGTGGGGTGTTGTGTGTGTGTATGTGTTGGTGTGTGTGTATGTGTGTGTGCGGCATGGTATGTGTGTGCGTGCATTTTGGTGTGTGTGTGTGGTGTGGGGTTTCGTGTGTGCATGTGTGTGTGTGTGTGTGTGTGGTGTTGTATGGTGCATGTGTGTGTGTGTGTGT
>JACEEZ010018643.1:0-10000 GCA_016584305.1 Chionoecetes opilio | reverse complement strand
AATCTACTTCTGCACCGTCGAGTGGCCTAAGAACACCCACATGCTGCCCATTACTCTACCTTGGATTGCGAGTGCATGGGAGGACACAGGGGGGCGGCATGAGCCTCTAATCACAGGCGTCACTATAACAATCCTGCCTGCGCCACCACGGGCGAGGACCAACCATCACAGCCCTCAAGTGTGCCTCCAGGGCCTGCCATCCCACCCCTGGAGCTCACGGCCTACACGCGCTATAGGCATACATGTAACAACAACAAAATATGAATAGCATAGACTTAAACAGGTGTTATGACAGCGGGTTACATGTCAAATGGTACTGAAGCGATTGTTAATGAAGTCATTTGATCCACAAGGCATTTGCGTCCCAAGTCATATAAGACACAAGACAATTGGGATAGGCAACCTACACTGGGCCCTCCCGTCACTAGTCAATTTGGCCCTTGGGCAAACCCCTCATCAAACGTTCCCCCTCAAGCCGATGATCGCGGTTATCGACAAAAATTTTTTGGCTCCTTTCTCTCTTGTCCTTAGCAAATTATTGTCCTGAATTTTTTTTGAGGTGATGGATCAAGGTATTTATAATTTTCCATGAAATGTACTTATTTATTTTGTAATTAATATTATCCTATTCATTTTTTTTATTTTGTTTTATCATCGTTATTTTTTAGTCTTTCACTTTTATCAATTTTTATATTTACTGCAAGGAGGAAAAAAATGGATTTGTGGTGAAACTGAACTTAAGTATTTTTTTTTTAAGTTATAATGTCTCATTTATTGAATTAATATATTCTATTTGATTTATTTTACATTTATTCATATTTATTTCCTCAATTTATTTTTTCTTCAGTTCATCTTCCTTCTTTCTGCTTCATCTTTTCTCTTTCTTTCCTATGTCCCTCTTCTTATCTGATCTTTTTCTGTATTCATGTATTTCCCTCATCTTTATCCCCATTGCCTTGAGTCTCTTTACGCGGCAAGGTAAAAAAAAGGTAAATGGTAAGATGTAAAGAGGCTGATGGCTTCCTCTTTCCTCTTGCAATCGCAAAGATGGATGGTTTTAGACTCCTCCTTCCTCTTGTATGCATGTCAGGAAGAGGAGGAGGAGGAGGAGGAGGAAGAGGAGGAGGAGGGTGATGACATGAGTGAAGGAATGGAGGAGATAAGTGGAAGGGAGGAGGAGGAGGAGGAGGGTGATGACATGAGTGAAGGAATGGAGGAGATAAGTGGAAGGGAGGAGGAGGAGGAGGAGGAAGAGGAGGAGGGAGGAGGAGGAGGAGGAGGAGGCAAGTGTATGATAAACGAAGTGTAAGAGGAGGTAAGGAAGATGATAAAGGAAGGAAGTGAGAAGGAGGAGCATAGATAAAGGAGGAGAGAAAAAGAAAAGGATAGATGGAGAAGTGGAGGAGTGGAGATGAGAACAATTAGTGGAGATAGGAGATGGACAGGTGAAGATGCAATGGAGATAACAGGACAGGTGGAGAATTGGAAATGGAGATATGTGGAGGAAGGGGAGATTAGGATAGGAGGAGGAGGGGAGATGTGGAGGAGTAGGAGGAGGAGTAGAGGAGGAGGAGGAGGAGAGGAGGAGGAGGAGGAGGAGGGAGGAGGAGGCCAGGAATTGACCACAAAACTTCAACTTCATCGGCAAGTTTTGGTGAAGTTTTGGGTTAATTAGTTACACAGTCTTTTAAGATAGTCTGTGGTGGTATACTTCCTTCCCTCCTTCCCTCCTTCTTTTACTGCCCTCCGTCCCTCCTACGATTCCTTATTCTTATCCCTTCCCTGTCCTCCTCCTGCCTTCTTCCTTCCCTCCTCTCTCCCTTCCTCCCTCCTGCCTTCCCTCTCTTCCCTCCCTCCTTCCCTCCTTCCTTCTTTCCTTCCCTCCCATCTTCTACCTCCTTCCTTCCCTCCTTCCTTCCCTCCCTCCTTCCCTCCCTCCCTCCTTCCCTCCCTGCCTGCATCTTCACTCAATTCTCTCTTCACTCCTAATATTTTTTTCTCTAGACTCTCGTTCTTTTCCATCCTGGAGTTACTTTCATGATGATCTCCTTCTCCTCCTCCTCTTCCTCAGCCTCTCCTCCTCCTCCTCCCCCTCCTCCTCCCCCTCCTCCTTTCCCCTCTCCCCCTCCTCCTCCTCCCCTCCTCTCCTCCTCCTCCTCCTCCTCCTCCTCCTCCTCCTTCGTTAACTTCAGTCCTTTTAATATATAACCGCCCATAATTTGTGTGTGTGTGTGCATGTGTATGTGTGTGGTGTGCATGTAGGTGGGTGTGTCGGTGTGTGTGTGTGTATGTGTATGTGTGTGTGTGTATGGTGTGTGCGTGCATGTGTATGTGTGTGCGTGCATGTGTGTGTGTGTGTGTGTGTGTGTGTGTGTGTGTGTGTGCATGTGTGTGTGTTTGTGTGTGGTGTGTGTGTGTATGTGTGCATGTGTGTGTGTGTGTGTGTGTATGGTATGTGGTGTGTTGAGTTTACGTACCAATGTTGTGCACGGAGGGTTGTTAAGTGAGAGGGAAAAAAATAGTACAAAAAAAAGATCTAGAACAGGAAGAATAACCTCCTCCTCTCCCCCCCCTTAAAAAAAAACCACACACACACAAAGAAAAACATTTTAAGCGAAGAGAAAGGATAAAAGAACATAGCGAAGGCGGAGGAGGAGGAGAAGAGGAAGCGGAAGAGGAAGAGGAAAAGGAGGAGGAGGAGGAGAGAGGAGGAGGAGGAGGAGGAGGAGGAGGAGGATGAGGAGGAGGAGGAGAGGAGGAGAGGGAAAGGACAAAGAGGGACAAAGGAAGAAAGAAAAAAGTTAAGAAAGAAAAAAAGTACCAAATAAAAAAAATTACTCAAGCGACGCAGAGGTAGTACATTAGGGAGGAGGTGTAAAAAATAAGGGTTTAATGGGGGTGAGGGAGGGGCAGAGGAATGGGTTGAAAGGGGGGTAAAGGGGAGGGGTTTAAGGGGGGTGAGGGGAGGGCAGGAAGTACAGGTAGGTAGTGAGGTCATTAAGGGGTAATACAGGTAAGTAGGGTCAGGTATAGAAGGAAGGCGGTAATAGTCACTTATATTGCTGGGAAAAGTTGATGGTAGTGGCGTGACTTGTGTTGTGTTGGGTGTTGGGGGAGGGGCGAGGGCTGTTGGCTGGTGGGGGGAAGGGGAAGGGTGTTGGGTAGGGGGGAAGGGGAAAGGTGTTGGGGGAGGGAAGGGGGAGGGAGGGGGGAGGGGAAGGGGGAGAGAGAGAGAGGGGAAGTGGGGGATGAGAGTGAGTTGAGGAGGGGGGAGGAGGCGGGTGTTTTAGACAAGGGGAGAAGAGAGAGAGAGAGAGACGAGAGAGAGAGAGAGAGACGGAAGAGGAAGAGAGAGAAAAGAGAGAGAGAGAGAGAGAGAGGAGAGCGGGGGGGGAAACTAATAGAGAAATTCAGCGTTATAAAGAGAATAAAAAGAGAGAGAGTAAAGACAGAGAGTAAAGAGAGATAGAGAGAGAGAGGGATAAATGCAAGGAAGCGGTGTAGGAAAAGTTGATAAATGGGACAGAAAATAAGGAACATGGAGGGGAAAAGAAAAAGAAAAAGAAAAGATATGAAAACCAAAGAAAAGGAGAAAAAAAATGAAACCCCCAAAGAACAAGCAAAAAAAAAAAAAAAAAAATGAAACCCAAAGAAAAGGAAAAAAAAAAAAAAATGAAACCCAAGAATAAGAAGAAAGAAAGAAATGAACCCCAAAGAAAATGGGAAAAAAAATGAAACCCAAAGAAAATGAGAAAAAAAAATGAAACCCAAAGAAAAGGAGAAAAAAAAAGAAACCCAACGAAAGGAGAAAGAAATATTAAGAGAATACAACACACACACACACACACCCACCACACCACACACACACAAACACAACACACACACACACACACACACACACTCCTGGTTGGCTGGTGGCTCGAGGGGAGAGAGTCTGAAGGCCTCACCGCGATAACTGGTCGTGTGTGGGGGAGTGAGGGTGGCGGCGACCCTGTTTTGTGTCCTGAATAATGTAATGGTGAGGAGGAGGAGGAGAAGGTGAGGAGGAGGAGGGGAGGGGGATGGAGGAGGAGGAGGAGGAGGGGGAGGAGGAGGAGGAGGAGGAGGAGAGGAAAGGGAGAAGGAGGGGAATGTGGGTTAGTGCAGATTTGTTTCTTTAATTTTTTTTGTTCTCTCCTCTCTCTTCTCCTCGCTCTCTCTCTCATCCCCTCTCTCTCCTCTCTCTCTCTCTCTCTCTCTCTCTCTCTCTCTCTCTCTCTCTCCTCTCATCATCTTAGGACCCTTTGCTTATTTTCTTCACGTCCATCTCATTTCCCGAGAGAGAGAGAATGAGAGAAGAGAGGAGACCGAAGAAGAGAGAAGAGAGAGACGATTGAAGAGATTAGAGAGAGAGATGGAGAGAGAGAGAGAGAGAGAGAGAGAGAGAAAGAGAGAGAGAGAGAGAGTCACTAAATAATTGCCACAAAATAGGTACACATAAAATATCAATGAAGACAAGCCCTTTGAAAATTATTTGAAAGACAATCTCAAGTACTTTTAATCTCTCTCTCTCTCTCTCTCTCTTCTCTCTCTCTGCTCTCATCTCTCTCTCTCTCTCTCTCCTCTCCTCTCGCTCTCTCTCTTCTCTCCTCTCTCTCTCTCTTTTTTTTTTTTTTTTTCTTCTCTCTCTCTCTCTCTCATTCAACACACACACACACACCCACACACACACACACATGCACACACAAAAACGCCACACACACACACCACACACACACCACACACAACACACACACACACACACGGTTGTTCCTGTCCCTCTGCCCAGGTGGAATTATTTTTACATCGACAAATCAATCACTGACCTTCCACTTGTTGTCACAATGCGAACAGGTGGAAGTGGAGGGCCCGGGTGGAATAACAGACCGTGTTGTGTGTGGAATGGGATAGCAGAGTGGAAATTGTGTACCAGGGATTAAATATGCAACAAGTGGCGAGCTGGTGGGTGCAGCAGAAGTGGTAGCGTTCTCCGAGGGCGTCTCGTTGTGACCAAGTCGTCCCGATGATAAAACTAAAATTTCACTTAAAATCTACTTCTGCACCGTCGAAGTGGCCTAATGAACACCCACCTGCTGCCCATACTCTACCTTGGATTGCGAGGTGCATGGGAGGACACAGGGGGGCGGCAGAGCCTCTAATCACAGGCAGCCACTATAAAAACAATCCTGCCTGCGCCACACGGGCGAGGGACCAACCATCACAGCCCTCAAGTGTGCTCCAGGGCCTGCCATCCACCTCCTGGGAGCCTCACGGCTACACGGCTATAGGCATAACATGTAACAACAACAAAATATGAAAGCATGGACTTAAAAACAGGGTGTTATGACAGCGGGTTACATGTCAAATGGTACTGAAGCGATTGTTAATGAAAGTCATTTGACTTCCACAAAGGCATTGGTCCCAAGTCATATAAGACACAAGACAATTGGGTATCAGGTCATACCTACACTGCCATCCCGTAACTAGTCAATTTGGCCCTGGACAACACCGTCATCAAGCGTCCCTCCTCAAGCGACTTGATCGCGCGTTTATCGACAAAGTGTCGTCACAGAGAGAGAGAGAGAGAGCAGACGAGAGAGGAGAGAGAGAGAGAGAGAGAGAGAGAGAGAGATAGAGAGAGATGAGAGAGAGAGAGAGAGAATAAAGAGATAATATAAAGAAAGTATGGGAAGAGGGAAATCGGAGAGGAGAGAGGAAGATTAATGAGCGAGGATGAGACGTGAGAGAGGGAGAGGAAAAAAGAGAATGGGAGATATAATAATAAGATAGACTATGAGAGAAGCGTATGGAAAAAAAAATGCATAATTGGCAATATTTTTTAGGGGGTGACAGATTTGCTTGAATGAATCCTAGCAGTCTCGGGCAGCTGAACACGAATCTCCAAATTAGTTTCAGTTTAAAATGATAAAAGTCCCTATTTCAGCAATTCACAATAAACATACTTCATATTCCTTAAATAATAAAAAATTAGAATTTCAAACTGAAAAAATAATCAGATTTCGTGTTCAGCATGCCAAATACGACTAGGAACAATTTTTAAGCAAATCTATGAGTATTAAAAAAACATTGCATAATGGCAATATTTTTTGGGGGACAGATTTGCTTGAAAATTAGTTCCTAGCAGATTCTGCATGCTGACACGAATCTGGAATCCGTTTTCCAGTTACACTGATTAAAAAGTCCTATTTCAGCCATTCAAATGACATACTCATATTCCTTAAAAAAATCCTCTAAATTAGAATGTGGGAAAAACTAAAACTAATTCCAGATTCGTGTTCAGCATGCCCAAAAACTATTAGGACAAAATTTTAAGCAAATCTATGCGTATTAAAAAAACATTGCATAATTGGCAATATTTTTACGTAACAGATTTGCTGAAAATTATTTCCTTGCGCTGTTTCGGGCATGCTGAACACGGATTCTCGAATTAGTTGTCAGGTCCAGATTAAAATGCCATATTTCCAGCCAATTCACTATCATACTTCATATTCCTTAAAAAAAATCCGAAAACTAGAATTAGAAAACTGAAAACTAATTGCCGATTCGTGTCAGCATGACAAATACTATTAGGAAACAAATTTTTTCATGGAAATCTATGCGCATTTAAATAAATATTAAATTATTGGCAAATTGTTTGGGGGACAGATTGCTGAAAATTAATACTAGCAGTGTTCGGGCATGCTGAAAACGAATCTGAATCCTGGTTTCAGTTACAAATGATTAAAGTACCTATTATCAGCCAATTCAAAATGACATATCTTCATATCTTAAAAAAACAACAATTAGAATTTGAAAACTGAAAAATAATTCCAGATTCGTATTCAGCATGCCAAAAACTATACGAAACACAATTTTCCAGCAAATCTATGCGTATTTAAAAAAAAACTTGAATAATTGGCAATATTTTTGTGTGAAGATTTGCTTTGAAAAATTAATTCCTGCACTGTTCGGGCAGCTGAACACGAATCTGCATTTAGTTTCAGTACAATGATTTAAAAGTCCCTATTTCAGCCAATCACAATGTCATACTTCAATTCCTGAACAAATCCAAAAATTCGAATTGAATGAAAACTAATTCCAGATTCGTGTCAGGCATGCCCAAATACTATGGAAAAATTTTTATGCAAATCTATGCGTATTTAAAGATATAACAGAATAGTGCAATATTTTTTGGGCGAAGATTTGCTGAAAATTAATATCTAGCAGTGTTCGGGCATGCTGAAAAGAGATCTGGAAATCGTTTTCAGTTACAAATGATTAAAAATCCCTATTTAGGCCAATTCACATGGATATTACTTCAATTCTTTAAAAAATCCAATATAGATTGAACTAAAAACTAATTCCCGATTTCGTCTTCAGATGCATGCAACTATTAGGAACAAATTTTTCAAGAAGATCTAAGCTATTTAAGGAAAATAGTGCATAATTGGCAATAGTTTTTGGGTGGACAGATTCGCTTGAAAATTATTTCATAGACGTGTTCGGGCATGCTGAAACACGAATCTGGAATTAGTTTTCAGACTACAACGTTAGAAAGTCCCTATTTTTGCGAATAACAATTGATATCCATATATTCCTTAACATATCCATAAATATAAATTTGAAACTAAAAGCTTAAACCAGATTCGTGTCAGCATGCACGTAACCTATTAGTAACAAAATATCAAGTAATATGCCGGTATTTAGAAAATAGTGCATTTAATTGGCAATATTTTTTAGGTGACAGATTTGCTTGAAAATAGTTCCTAGAACTGTTCGGGCAGGCTGAACAACAAATCTGGAATTAGTTTTCAGTTACAACAATTAGGGAAACCCATTTCAGCGAATTAAACAATGACATACCTTATACTCCTTAAAAAATCCAAAATATAATTTGAAATGAAAGCTAATTCCAGATCGTGTCAGCATGCACCGTAACTATTAGGAAACAAATTTCAAGAGATCTATGCATATTTAATGTGGAAAATAGTGCATAATGGCAATATTTTTTGGGTGGACAGATTCGCTGAAAATTAGTTCCTACAAAGTGTTCGGGCATGACTGACACGAATCTGGAATGAGTTTTCAGCTACCACGATTAGGAAGGCCCTATTTTTGCGAATTAAAACAATTGATATACCTTAATTCCTTAAATATCCAATAAATATAATGTGAAACTGAAAGCTTAATCCAGATTCGTGTCAGCATGCACGTAACCTATAGGGAACCAAATTTTCAAGTAGTACCATGCGTATTTAAGAGAGAGTGCATAATGCAATATTTTTTTGGGTGACAGATTTGCTTGAAAATAGTTCCTAGAAGTGTTCAGGCATGCTGAACCACGAATACTGGAATTAGTTTTCAGCTTACAAACGATTGAAGTCCCTATTTCAGCGAATTAACCTGACATACCTTATATTCCTTAAAAAAATCCATAAATATAAATGAAATGGAAAGCTAATTTCCAGATTCTTGTTACAGCATGCAGTAAATCTATTAGAACAAATTTTCAAGTACATCTATGCGTATTAAGAAAGTAGTGCATAATTGCAATATTTTTTGGGGTGACAGGATTCGCCTTGAAAAATTTAGTCATATGAAGTGTTCAGGCATACAAGCTGAAGCACAAATCTGGAATTAGTTTTCAGCTACAACGACTAGATGTTCCTTATTTCAGCGAATTAACAATGACATACCTTATATTCTTAAAAAATCCATAAATATAATTTGAAACTGAAAGCTAATTCCAGATTCGTGTTTCAGCATGCACGTTAATATTATAGGAACAAATTTTCAAGTAATCTATGCTTTTTAAGAAAATAGTGCATTAATTGGCAATATTTTTTGGGTGCCCAGATTCGCTTGAAAATTAGTTCCTAGAAGTGTTCGGCATGCTAAAAACACAAATCTGGAATTAGTTTTCAGGTAAAAAACGATTAGATTTTCCTAATTTCAGAGAATTAACAATGGACATACCTTATTTCCTTAAAAAAAATTCCATAAATATAATTTGAAAACTGAAAGCTAATTCCAGATTCGTGTTCAGCATGCCCCGTAAACCCTATAACGAACAAATTTTCAAGTAGATCTATGGTATTTAAGAAAAAATAGTCCCTAATTGGCCAATATTTTTTTTGGGGGAAAAGATTTGCTTGAAAATTAGTTCCTAGAAGGTTCGGACAGGCTGAACAGAAATCTTGAATTAGTTTTAAGCTACAACGATTAGAAGTCCCTATTTTAGCGAATTAACAATGACAATACTTTATATTCCTTACAATATCCATAAATATAATTTGAAACTGAAAACTAATACCAGTTTCCCGTGTTCAGCATGCACAGTAAACAAATTTAGGAACAAATTTTCAAGTAGATCTATGCGATTTAAGAAAATATTTGGCAAAATTTGGGGAATATTTTTTGGGGTGACAGATTCGCTTGAAAATTAGTTCCTAGAAGTGTTCAGGCAGGCTGAACACAAAATCTGGAATTAGTTTTCAGCTAACAACATTAAAGATGTCCCTATTTCAGCGAATTAACAATGAAAATACCTTATTTTCCTTAAAAAATCCAAAAAATATAATTTGAAACTAAAAAAGCTAATTCCAGATTTCGTGTTCAGCATGCACGTACCATTTAGGAAACAAATTTCAAGTAGATTATGCATATTTAAGGAAAAAAATAGTGCATAATTTGCAATATTTTTTGGGTGACAGTTTTGCTTGAAAAATTATTCCTAGAAGTTTCGGGCAGGCTGAACACGAATTTGGAATGTTTTAGCTAAACGTTAGAAGTCCCTTTTTTTTGCGAATTAACAATGAAACTTATACCCTTTAAAAATCCATAAATTTAAAATTTTTGAAAATGAAATAATCCAGATTCGTTTTAGCAGCACGAAAACCTATTAGGAACAAATTTTCAAGTAGATCTATGGTTTTTAAGAAAAAGTGCATAATTGGAATTTTTTTTTGGGTGACAGATTTGC
>JACEEZ010018642.1:485410-507910 GCA_016584305.1 Chionoecetes opilio | reverse complement strand
CTGATAGTCCGATAATATCATGTAATTTTAGAAGTTTCAACTCACGAAAGATTGGACTTGTGTGGTCATAGCGATTACTATAGGACATTATGCGAACAAATTTTTTTTTTCTGATTTACAAATAGTTGATCAATATATGTTGTTATATGCCCCACCCCAGATAGCTGAACAATACAATAAATATGGATATGCTAATGATAAATAAATATGTCTTAAACCTTCAATATTACAATGGTTTCGTATTCTATATTATTACACCTATTATTTTTGAAATAATTATTCATTACATTCTCTATGTGTGTTTTCCATCTTAGCTTGCTATCAAATAACAACTCCAAGGAATTTAGCTTCTTGGACCTCTTTAATAATGAGATTATCAATTTTGATACTGTTGCATTGTGTGTGTGTCATGTGTGAATGTGACAGCATACAGTGAGTTTTATTGATATTTAATGTTAACTTGTTACATTTTAAACCAATCAGCAACATGTACCATTCAGTGTTTCATTGTATTTTCTTAGATCATTTAAATCCCTTCCCTGTAGAAAAATGGTAGTGTCATCAGCAAAAAGTAAAAATTTTAAGATTTTTTGGTACATAGAGTTATGTACCAAATGAGTTATGTAGAGAGAGAGAGAGAGAGGAGTAGAGAGAGAGAGAGAGAGAGGAGAGAGGAGAGAGAGAGAGGAGAGAGAGAGAGGAGAGAGAGAGAAGAGAGAGAGAGAGAGAGAGAGAAGAGAGAGAGGAGAGAGAGAGAAGAGAGAGAGAGAAGAGAGAGAGAGAGAGAGAGAGGAGAGGAGAGAGAGAGAGAGAGAGGTAGAGAGAGAGAGAGAGAGAGAGAGGAGAGAGAGAGAGAGAGAAGACAGAGAGAGAGAGACAGAGAAGAGAGACGAGAGAGAGAGAGAGGAGAGAGAGAGACGAGAGAGAGAGAGAGAGAGAGAGAGAGAGAGAAGAGGAGATAGAGAGAGAGATTTATTGACCACAATTTAGCAAACTTGTTCAACAACACATAACCATTTAAATGGTCCACAAAAGTGTTATCTACAGTAAAGTTACAGAAAAAAAAACTCTTCCTCACATGCGCACATAGAATCCTTCAAATCCACTTTCTGATAAAAGGTCTTGATTATAAACCAAACGCTAAAAACGTAAGAAATTTTTCTTTATACAAAAATTAGTGCAATAATTAGAGCATCAATGAAAAATGAATCATGGAAAACTACAATAAATGGTAAAAGACTAAACAAGCAATAAACAATTTAAAACCGGAATAACTAAAAGCAGAATACTAAAAAACAGAAAATACTAAAAACGAATATTAAAACGATTTTTTTTTAAAACAGAAAACTTACACAAAAAAAGGCCATCACGCGAATAGCATAAAAATCAATAAAATCAGACAAGCAATAAAAACATTCAGAGACGAAAATACGAGTAGTAAAACAAAACACCGAACAAATACTAATATAAAACAAAGACTATATAAATTTGAAAGGATTACGGTGTACGATTAGTACATCCAGTGGCAAATCATTCCTCTCCAGCATTAAGTTTTCAAACGTCGACAATCAAATGTTGGCGTATATGTGATGTTCTAACGCAATCCCTTACAAACATGTTGCTCAGTTTGAATGTTGTCCACAGGGAACACAACGTTCTTCTAGTGGCAGACGACTCTGCCCGCGCCGATTCCATCGCACCTCCTCAGGGCGTACGTTTAAAATGTTTCGCCAGGGCGGCGAAAGCGTTCCCAGGCGCTTCAGTGATTTCTTACTTTTTAAAACGCCACGCGCGCTCTGCCAGGCGCTGCTCCGCCAGGGGCGGCGAAGGAGAAGTATTGGAATAGCCTGGCGAACGTGGTTCTGGTGAGACGTCCCTCTCACTGGGCGATCAACAATTTTTGGCATTCCAGTTTTATTACTTTTTACAAATACTTACTAAGCATTTCATGAGATAGGAAACCTATGCGACGGTAAATATGTGTATGGCAGTTTTTCAGGAAAATAATTCATGTATATTGTATTTTCAAAACACCATCGAGGTTCCCAACGCCGCTGGACAGCACCGGACCACCTCACCCCCCGAGGTGAGTGTATTTTGCCTTTTCGTCAATAATATTGGTTTAGGACCATATTGACAATAATTAATGTATACAGTGGATGTTTTGGTGATGGCATCTTTACATTGATGCTTATATCAGAGTCCTCTCACCCTATTAAGAATCAGTGAGACGTGACTATGATATCATTGTGCTCCCGCACTAAAAAATATTTATTTCTGTTGTATATCAGATAGAATGAATGGGTTATTTGTACAATATCAGGCTATGTTTTGGTGATGCGTCTTTTACATTGAGCTATGTCAGATGCCTCTGACCTCATACCTTAACACGGGAGACGTGCTTATTAATAGTGTGGCTTCCGGACACTAAATAGTTTTTATTGGTAAATTTTTACACTAGGACCAGAAATTCTCTACACCTGTGGGAGTATGGTTTCTTGTTTACCTTATAGATTCTGAGAAAAATTACTCTCAATTGAGTTTCCGTCGCAAATCACTACTTTCGGAGATAGAAGATGCTTTTAGTAGGAAGGGGAGTATATAGGAAAGGGGGGCAGTCAGAAGTTCCGTTCACAAGTGTTTCACTACAACCAGTAGATTAGTATAGACCAAAAAAGTGTTCGTTATAGTAATATGGAAAACATAGTAGTTTCGTTACACTCAAAGTCAGAGTTGAACTTTACTACTAGGGGGAGTTTCACTGATCTATTCATAACATGGATCGCGGAAGCCTGGATCAGCACGGTTCCAACTGTCCGCCATCTTGTCGTAAAACCAAAACAAAGCCTTTGTTTCTGCGGCTCGCGTTTGCTGTCTGGTTGTGTTATCGCCTGTCATGCCAAGTTGTGCTTGCTGTCTGGCTGTGTTATCACCTCGTCATGCCAAGGCTGTGCTGCTATGGTCGTACAAACAGACCAGGACCTGGAAGTGGCACAAACCTTCACCTGTGGAGTAACACCACACACACACACCACGCACCCACCACAACCAACACACACCACCCACCCACCACACACACCCACACCCACCACACACACACACACACCCACCCACCACACACACACACACGCACCCACCACACACAAGCACCCACCACACACACCGCACGCACCCACCACACACCCACCCACACACCACACACACACCCACACACCCCCAGGACAACCCACACACTACACCACACAACACCCACTCACCACCCAGCCCATCCACTCTTAATCCATCTACCCACTCAGTCATCCACATACTAGTTAAAAAAAAAATATAGGTGGATATGGTATACTTTTTTATATAGGTAGATCTAGAATAAGTATATTTTTTTATTACTGTTAACAATTAGGGGGAACTGGAACAGACCTGAGTGCGGTTATGATACAAATGATCATATGATCATTGATACATAACCGCACTCAGGTTATGTTTCCGTTCCGCGCGCTTCATAATAGCGGTGCTTGTTCTAATGGAGATAGCTTATTTTGCGCAAGAAAAAAAAAAGAAAAAAAAAGATACCTGTGGTTAAAGTTAGGTTAGGTTTTAATTTACAACCTATAAAGGTTAGGTTAGGTTTCATTAAAACCGTTAAGGTTTAGGTTAGGTTTCATTAAACCTTAGGTTAGTTTTAGGTTTCATAATATATTTTTTGTGGGGGGGGGGGTTGCGCCACAAATAAAAAACTATCATCATTGCACAAGCACTATGCAGGCCAAGAAAAAATAGTTGTATGGTCTCTTCAAAACGACGCGCAACTCGTCCCATTAGTACACAAAAGTTGTTTCGTAGTCTAAAATGAAAACCATAGTCGTTTCGTAACTCAGCTCAGAGTGAACTTGACTACTAGAGTTACGAAACGACACCAGGTATGTACGAAAATACTCAAAATCAGTGTACGAAACTAACTACCTTTTCAATTCAATATACCTAATTAAGAAAGTTTTTTGATTAGGCCAAAGGTTTTTGATTTATTTTAAACTTCCTGTAATCCCCGAGAGTAGCTTGATGGGACCACCGTGGGCTTCGCGCCGTAACCGTGCGGCAGCGGTACGGGGCTTAGCGCCGTTATAGTGGACGAGAAAATGCGCGTTCGCTCATTAGGTCAGACCCACACACACAACTCGGTGGTGTCGATCATTAGGTCTGTACACTGCAATCATTAGCCTCTCGCTTTACCACAACACCACACCTGTACATACACACTTGTACGGCCTCGCAACACACCGTTCACTACAAACCTGTACGGCCTCGCAACACCACCTGTCACTACACACCTGTATACGGCCCTCGCAACACACCTGTCACTACACACCTGTACGGCCTCGCAACACACCTGTCACTACACACCTGTCTACGCGCTGCAACACACGTCACCTATACACTGTTACGGCCTGCAAGGCCCACCTGTTCACTAACAATGTACGCCTCGACACACCTGTCCACTACACCATGTACGCCTCGCAAGACAACTAGTCAATACACACCTGTACGGCTCGACAAACACACCTGTTGTTATGTTGTATCACCGTAAATAAATGACTTGGAAAGGTTCGACGAGCACTAGGTTGGAAGTTTAGTAGTAGTAGTAGTAGGTGTTAATAGAGTTGTAGTGGTAATAGTAGTAGTAGGTTGGTAATAGTAGGAGTAGTAGTAGGTGTTAATAGTAGTAGTAGGTGGTAATAAGGCTACACATGCACAGCATCCAAAACCCAGCCCACTGCCTGGCCGGCCATGTATTTGTTTGGTTATTTCAAGATGGCGGTGGTGACTTCATATTCGGGTCCACAGCTAGCCCAGATCCGCGAACCATGTTCTATAGATCAGTGCAGAGTTTACGAAACGACATTCACGCCCCCCCCCCCCCCCCTATGTCACGCAAAAACTAAAATCAGTGTACGAAACAACTAACAAAAACCTGTGTACGAAACTCCCTGTAACATATCAGGAGCATATGAAAAATTAACTAAACCTAACCCTACTGTTACAGGGAGTTTCGTACCCAGGGTTTTGTTAGTTGTTTCGTACACTGATTTGAGTTTTTTGCGTACATACGTGATGTCGGTTTCGTAACTATGTAGTAAAGTTCACCCTCGAGCATGAGTGTGTACGAAACGGACTATGGTTTAGATAGACTATCGAAACAACTTTGGTGTACGATCTACTGGTGTTACGAAATGACTGTGAACGGAACTTGACTGCATCCCCTATCATACACTCCCATTCCTAGGGAGTGTATACACTCACTAACCTTAACCCCATGTTTTTAAACTAACTAAAGTCAAATCCTCATTAAAAAAGTGTCAGCGCAGGGAAGAAATAGAGGCGATGCAGGTCACAAGAGGAAGAAGAGGAAACATTCAAGAAAACATAATGAACATAGAAAATAAGGCAAGCTACAAGAGGCCCGAGGCCTACACGTGGTAGTTCCGGTCACAAACATACCTACATCCACCTGTCATCCCCATCATGAACTCTATCCAGGCTACCCTTTAAAGCTCCCTAATGACTCCGCACTAACTACCTGTCTATGAGACATTTCCCACTCATCCACCCTATTTGTGAACCAGTTTTCTTATTTCCTTTCTAATCTACGCTTTTCCAGCCCTTGAATCCGTTACTTCGGTTTCTACCCTGGTTAAAAGCCGTAAAGAACTTTTCTAACTCTCTTTATTAAATCCCTTTATCACTTAAAAACTTCTATCAGATGCCCCTTACCCTGGCGTCTCTCGAGTGAGTGTAATTTTAATAACTTCAATCTCCTCTCATAAAACTAAGTTACGCATCCCTGTATCATTTTGGTCCATTCCTTCTCTGCACTTTTTCTAACAACACTATATCCATCTGTCATGGAAGACCAAAAATGAACTGCATTAGTCACGGTGAGGCCTGACTAGAGCAGATAATAGCTTTAGAATACTTCCGCACTTCTACTTTTACCACTTTGGTAATGAAATCCTAATACTCTATTAGCTCTATTCTGGCCTCAATACATTGTTATTCCCTAGGTCGGGGTCTGGGCTCTCACCCTCACTCCAAAGATCTTTTTCACCTTCTGATCTTTTCAGCGATACATTGCTTATGGTGGTGTATCTTTATTACCAGGGGTTCTGTTTCTACCAACCCTTCATAACGTACATTTCAATATAAATTCCATCTGCACTGACTGCCCACTCGTTTAAGTTTATCTAAGTCTCCCTGCAATATGTTTACGTCAGACTGTTGATCCAAATCCTACCTAACTTAGTATCATCAGCAAACTTGCTCGATATACTGCTTAATCCCCACTATCCAAGTCGTGATGTAAATCAAAATAGGTAAGGGCCCAAAACAGACCCTTGTGAACTCCACTTGTCACCAGTCCCCAGTCAGATTTTGAACCATTAATTGTAACCCTTGTTGCCTATTACTAGCCAAGCTTCTGATCCAATGACGAACCTTCCCATCTAACATGAGCCCTAACCTTTTAAGAGCGCTCCGTGTGTACTTGTCAAATGCCTTACGTAAAGTCCAGATATAATTCATATCATAATCCTTATATTATCTGCCGTCTCATAAAACTTTCCTATAAGAACTCAATAATTGGTGGAGAAGGACCTACCTGTTGATGAATCATGTTGTGAATCATGATCAACTTGTTATCTAAGTGCTCTCTAATGTTTTTTTGCAATAATAGATTCCATAATTTACCCACCACTGATGTTAGACTTACGGGTCGAAATTGACTTTAGTCCTCTGTCTCCCTTCTTAAATATGGGAAACAACATTTTCTTTTCCTCACAATAATGGACATCGCCTATCTCAACCGATTTCCTAAAAATGTTTGCACTAACGACTCACTAAACAACCTCCTTGCATTCCTTTAATACCCTGGGATACCACTTCATCTGGTCCTGCGATTTAAATGTTTTCATTTTTTAATTACCTCTTCACCATTCCCTAGTTATCAGAATATCTTTGAGTTTCTCCTCATCCTTCCTTTGAACATCTGTTCACTATCAGGTATCGTCCTGTGTATCTCCTCCGTTAAAACACACTAAGAAATAAATCATTTAGACTCCTACACAATCCAATCCGTATTTAAGCCCTCACCCTGTCCCTGGACATTAAGGGCCCAACTAATTCCCTTGTCTTTGTTTTATAAACATGATAGGAAACCCTTTGGGTCCCTGTTCGCCTGTTCTGCCTACTTTAATCTCATAATTGTTCTAGCACTCGAGTTAATTCTTCACCTGTCCTTGCCATCACGTTATACTGTTCTTTGTGTACCAATCCTGACTTGAACCTTAAATAAATGGAGGTGGAGGTTGCCACAGAAACCAAGCATCAGGGAGGTGCACATAAACACCTTGTCCTCTTCCTCCCGAAAAATAGGATGTTATATTATATATCCAAAAGTAATTATTTGCGATGGAAGCTCATGAGAGAAGTTTCCTAAAATACAATAAGGCTAAACAAACCATTGCTCCCAATTGTGTAGGAAGTTCTGGTCCTAGTTGTTAAAATATCTTATTACCTTTTTATTTATTTTGTTCCTCAGATGAAATGAATGAGTTAAACTTTTGTACAATAGAAGGGTTAATATGCAGTTTCAATCAATACTCACTATGAAACAATTCACCCTACTGAGTAACTAGGGGACTGTGCCCCCCCCCCCGGACCCCCCTTGCTGAGTTCACTAACCTAACTAAATTTTCATTTATGAGATTATGTTTTGAGGGACGAAACTTTGTCATGAATAGTTTTTAAAATATGTTTGAATTTATCTGATACTTATTTTTGGGTGATTTTATTTTCTCTGATTTAAACTCACTTACAGTATATTTAAATGAATGTTAGATTATTATATGTTTCATATATTATTTTCCAGATTTATGGACGCACAGCTAGATTTGAAGAATAGAAGTGCTTGATCCAGCAAAAGCAGACAGAATGGATCAGATTGCCAAGAACAAACTGGAACAAGGAAGAAGACAGCTAGATTTGTTCCTGAGCGAGACTGAGTTGGAAAATTAAAATTTGGTTGGTAATAAAACATACTGAAAACATTTCCTAATGTTTAATATCACAAGCCTATATAATGTTTGTCTTTTGTACTTGTTAACGTGGTGAATGAGATTAAATGATTAATATCCACCAATTGCCTTTTTAAGTATTGATTTGATTTGTGGCATGTTAGGGTTAAGTGGTGAAATTATTAAGATTTATATCACTGCTGGAAGTATCTGAGAGTGTGTAGCATGTTAGGTTAAGTGGGGAAACTATATTTAATGATTTATATCACTGCTGGAAGTACTGATAGTGTGAGCAAGTAGGTTACAGTGGTGACTATAATTTAATGATTTATATCACTGCTGAGTATCTGATAGTGTGTAGCAGGTTAGTTAAGAGGTGGAACTATATTTAATGATTTCATCACTGCTGGAAGTATCTGATGACAGTGGTAAGCATGTTAGGTTAAGTGGTGAAAACATATTTAATTGATTTATATCACTGCGGAAGTATTGATAGTGTGTAGCAGGTTAGGGAAGTGGTGACGTATTGAATTATCATATAACTACTGGAAATATCTGATAGTGTGTAGCAGGTGTTAGGGTTAAGTGGTGAAACGGTATTTAATTATCATATAACTACGGAAAATATCTGATAGTGTGTAGATGTAATGGGGATGTTAAGTTAAAGAGAATGGTTTTGTTTACCAATAGATTCTGAGAAAACATTATCTCAATGAGTTTCCGTCGCAAATCACTACTTTCAGAGATATAAGATGCTTTTAATAGAAGAAGAGTGTATAGGAGCGGGTGCAGTCAGTTCGTACACACGTTGTTTCGTACACCAGTAAGATTAGTACACCAAAAAGTTGTGTCATAGTCTATATCAAACAATAGTCGTTTTCGTACACTCAGCTCAGAGTTGAACTAGAGTACGAAAACGACATCACGCATGTCCCCCCCCCCCGAAAAAAAAACTAAAAGGTCAGTGTACGAAAACAACTACAAAACCTTGCTACGAAACAACTTTGTACGAAAAAACCTGTAACCTATTGGATAGGAAAATATTAACTCCCTACCTTTAGAATCAACTAACCTAACCCTACCTTTAGACTCACTAAACCTAACCCTACATTTAACTATCAACTCAAGCCAAATCCCCATTAAAAGTTGATGATCTTTAATCGATACTGGAAGTATGATCGATTGCTGCATGTTAGGTTAAGCGGGGATAAATTATATTCAATAATACAATTACTGGAAGTATTTGATCGACTGTTTGCATTTTTAGGTTAAGTGGTGATGATCTTTAATAATATCACTATGGGAAGGATATGATTAACTATTGTTGCACGTTAGATAAGTAGTGAGCGAGTTTAAATTATAAATATCAGACCGCTTTGGTAAAATTTCGGAAGTAGTGGGCATTCACTGATTTCGAGGGCGAAACTTAGTTTCCTGAATAGTTTTGGAGTGTTTGAATGGAATTGGCACCGTGTTTTGTCAGAAATAAATGTTTGTTTACAGGTGTGGGGTGCCCGCCCCGCCCTCGCAAACCTTAATTGCTCCGCTTCGCACTGCCATAGTATTGATCAATTTTCTTTTTTTTCTTGATATTCTGTTAGTAAACCAAACCACACCTCTAACCTAATCGAGTTTAAACTAAACTTAACAGTTTATGGCTGAAAATAACGGTAGATTTTCGGTAGTACATTGTAACACATTATATTCAATTGCACCATGGAAATGGGGGTCAACAAAATATTCATAATGAATAATTCTACACGATGATGTTGTTTGTTTGTTTGTTGTTGGTTTAAAGGATTAATTCCTCAGACCGTAGTGATCTACACCGCTGCAGCAATTAGTGTTGGCCGAAGCCACCACCCCGGGAGGGGGGCACAAACCCCCGGCTAACACCCTGTACCCATTCACTGCTGGGTGGACAGGCTCGGGATTAAAAAGACCAACCATCTATCTTTGTCCGCGGGGATCTAACCCGGGACTTCTCGGTTGTGAAGGGCCGAGAGTGCAACCACTATACTAACGGAGTACCGCAGTAAATGTAGGTAAGAATCCTGGACATTTGAAGCCACTCACCGAACTAATCCCTATTCTTTGCACGAGTTAGGTGGTAAATAAGCTTAAATGGTTAATATCACAACTGCCTTAGGGAGCATATGACATAGTATTGCTCGTTAGTTCAGTGATGAACGAACTTAATTATTAATAACAATACTGTCTTGGAAAAGAGTAGCACAAGAGCAATCACGGCATTATAACTTTGGTAGTTTTCATTTATGCATTCAATATATCCTTGATGAGGTCAATGAGGCATTCCCCTATCACCAGTGGATATAGGAGTTGCCTTAAGAGAGCCAGCATCGGTCACTCGTAGCAGTGGGTGTCGACTGTAGATGTAAAACAAACTGAATTTCCGCGATTTTTTCAAGCGCCATTTCGCAGAGTCGAGCGAGAATAGGAGAAAGGTTAGCGCTGGCGAAAACACTCACGTCCACAATCCTGGCGTTCGCCAGGGGTTGGCGTAAGCCAGTGTTTAAAAGTAAGGATTCTGAGGCTGGGCGTTCGCCTGGGCGGGAGGCAACGGCAGGTCGATCGCCAGCCCCGGGCGGAATGTGATAATAGTACGGCCATAAAAATCGAGTCATGAGATTCTTTCTGTTGCATTAACTTTTATTATGAGCTATAATTCATGTACAGAAGATCAGGATTAATCGATGTATATAGTTGCACTCTATTCGACTGTGATGTTAATATTTTTGTTTGAAATTCTTCCATAACAATATGCACAATGTCCCTTTCGTTGTTGAGGATGTCTCTAATATAGGTGAGGTAGAACAGGTACCGTGACTGAGCGTGATATGCATGCATGAACCAGAGGATCATCAGCCATTCCCCTTCTCTCTCTCCACATTTCACTGAAAAACTTGCGCTAGTTTAGCCAGGATGAGAGCACGTTTAAAGGGAGATAGCCGTGCTCCGCTAAACACAGCTCGCACATGTTGTCTCCTAACACCCAACATCTGCTTGATACACCCTACCTGTATAATTTGTTGACAGGTTCCATATCGCAATTCAACAAGATTCCACCCGTATAAATAGTCGACATGAAAGCAGCTTGAAAACACTTTAACTTGACAAAGAAAGGAATATCATTATTTTTACTGATTAAAAGAATACAAACTTCAGTTGAGTGACACATTTACTCTGTGCGTGCAGCTTAATGGCTGTACTTGTTGAACCATCGCAGACACAGGGCTGGCCGAATCTATATATAATGCTCGCCCGCATTCAACCTTACATCATCGACGTGCATGTTCCCTGTCGCATCATTCCCATTTACCACGAAAAAATTTAAGTCTTGCTCTCGTTAATTTTCATCCTATGGTGACGTATACAAAAACTGGATTCAGAAAGTCTAATTTTATGGATCATATTTCCTCTACTGTGGATAAGAGCAACAGTATCACAATGAGGACGAAGTACATGCAACCATGCCAGGAAGCCCATCCATGTCACAGTTTTGCTTGAGAATATAATCAAATCATCACAAATATTATGAAATAATAAACAAGATGTCGGAGGATTCCCTGACGCACGCCTACAGTAGCTGAGACAATTGCCGAGCCATATAACAGGGTGCGTAAGCTGTACAAGCAAGCTAAAGCCAACAGCATGGTAGCACCATATCCTATACGCTTTAAGACAACCAACAAAACATCGCGTGGCCACGTTATCATACGCCTGTGAAAAGTCGAACAAACGTAAAGTATAGCTGAATTTCTTCTTCTTGCAACGTCACAAGCAAAAACGCAAGTCACAATATGTCAAGGCATCCTTCCCTGCCTGGTGCCCGGCTTGTGTCACGTAAGGGGTAAACCACTCGTTCAATTATATACTCAGCACCATGTCAAGGAGTTTAGCAAAGCTGTTGATGACATGATCCCTCATAATTCGGATACTACTGAAGAGAACTCGCTTAAAACACTGTAAATCGTTTTGGCCGGGACCATGACGATGGATACGCAAGCGGCCATGAAAATATTACTAAACAACATTGCTAAAGCCGATCCAGGCATGGTGGAACAAACTTAAAGATACCCGGCGGTGGTTTGCCATCGGGACACACGCCTCTTGTTACATTTCCAGCATCTTCACTGTCCAGTACTTCCTGCGGCATATTGGCTCGCTCCAGGTGTCTTTGGCTCGTCCAACAACCGGCAATATATACAGCCACTGTGCAAAGTTCAATGTTAGGTACACACACACCGGGAGGGGTATATATGGGTTCAAAAATAATCTTTAAAGACTTCATCAGTAGGAGGTGAAGCTACGCTTGATGGCAACAGGCGTCGGCTCCACCTCACCACGACCAATTTACAATGAACTGAAAATCGAATAAATGCCAGTGGTCGCTGGTAGGGTTTAATTCAAAAGGTTGGTCTACGTGGTTTTGGCTCCGCGACTAATATGATCATAAATTAATTCCCCGCGATTAAATATTGATGTACCGCATCTGAATACCAAATATAGTTTTCTTACCTGTGTTCTACTAATTGTATAGATGACATTGCATTACGATGAAGTCTATAATAGCAAATTATTGCCAAAATTACTGCCTCGAGTATTCAAAGATGAATATTTTTTACATGTAGTATTGTAGACTGTTTTATTGGGGGCGATGTTTCACACTGTTTTTATGACAGATACTGCTGCGGGCTGGCAAACGCTTGCATAATGACAATAAGCAATGCGTTGGAAAAAAGAAAAATATAGAATGCCGAAATCGTTGTTGGCTGCGAACCAAGTCGGTATTAATTTGTGGAGGCGCGACATACCGCGCATGTGGCGGAAGATTGAATTAAAACATTGCGACTTCACGCGTCGACTCATTGCACTTCCAGGCTTTCGAACGAATTGATTACACAATAATAACAGGAAAAATATGACTGCCTAGGGACCAGCGGTCGGCAAATCCTGCGGCTCCAGAGCCGCATGCGGCTCTTTCAAGAGGAATGTACGGCTCCTGCCACCTATTAAAAAGTCCAATTTATCGTTAAAAAAAGGAGCTAAAATTATGCCGTAGATAGCCGCCACAGTACAATAATGTATATGACCTAGGTCGCCTAGGTCCTAGGTAAACTATTGAGATGAATTTTTTGTACTTATTAATATTATTATCATTTATAATTATTATATTAAGGTGTATATGATCATTATCTGTGGGTTATATTTTAACTCCCATATGTGTTATGGAGGATTTTGGTACTTAATTCCAATACAGAGATTAAGTACGAGGTGTATAAAGTACTTTTTTCCCAATGTATTGATGTGTTAAGAATGATGGTCACATTCCGATAGTCGGAAATGCATAATTTGCATTAACCCCATTTTATGCCTGCTTTAGTGTTAGGGTACTCAACCAACGATCTCCAGGTTAGGTAGCAACTAGCGAGGGTTCTTGGGGGCCACAGCTCCCCAGTTATGTCAGGTTACGTAAAACCAATGTTCATGTATTGATCCCCAACCTGCAGGTTTTACCGTTGTAGTTAAAGATTTAACTGAGATATTCAGGAATAGGTTAGTAATTTCCATAATTTTACATAGGGGCTTACCGCATAATAAATTTTACGTAAATCCAATAATATACGTACTATCAGTATTTATAATATAAACTCTTTCCACTTTCCCCGCCTAAACCCTCGTTACCGACGGGTCCCCAGGTTTTGTTATGGAGGGGGTGGAAACTTCCAAAATGAGGCATTTCGACGTATTTTTAATGGGATCATTATTCTTAACCCTCAAAATAAATGGGGAAAAGAGTAATTTTGACCTCGTACTCAAATTACGGTTGAAAGTACAATGTATCCTTAGGATCAGGAACGGTTTATTGTTTCGTAATTGTCATTCAGATTTATACGCGGCTCCATCAGCATGTTCTTTTGCCAAGTTGAAGAAACTGGCTCTTCTCGAATTCTGGGTTTGCCGACCTCTGGCCCTAGTATAGGTAACTTCTAAAACATTCGTTATGACTAGATAATATCATTAGAGAACATTCCATCGCCTCCTCAAAACTATAACCCTGCTTGTTATTTGGTTATATACATGTTTTACAGAATCAGCTTCTAACAAAACAAACATATACATATAGAAGAAAAGCGTCTTAATATTATACTGTGTGTTTAAGTTGCTGGGAATAAGGCCCCATATTTTTGTTTTCAGTAGGAACCAACTTATTACAAACTTGTGAGTTAACTCAGCGACCACTGGCATTCGAGTCTCAGTTTCTTTCTAATTAACTGCTCGACATAACTGCGCCTGAATCATTTTCCTTTAACAAGCACTCAACTATCAATTCGGATCGTCTTCAGGGGCACGATTCGGAGGACTTACTATTACGGGCACCACACGTATATCGTATTACAAAACTCATCCACTTCCGCGTCAGTTGTCACTTTCACAAGCAGGGACTGACTACACCTGTGACAATGCCATCATAAATTGATCAGCGGTCTATGGTGCATAAATTTTATGGAATTCTCATTAGTAAAAGTTTGTCTATATATAAGGCAGCGTGATCCCCTAACCGTGAGGGCACGAGTAACAAGACTATCTACGTTAATTACGATGTGCTTTGAATACAACAAGAAACGGGCGCATGGGTCGAGGGTAAAGTTTATATCTTGATTAACATTAAAGCACATACTTGTTCGACCATATTAGAAGATGCAATACAAGAATCTTAGTTCAGTACCCACACTCTGCCTTGATTGATATGTTAAAACTGCTAGAGTACTCATTTCCATTACAACATAAGTTTTAAATCACAATTAATAACCTTTCATCAATACAAAATACCAAGTAGAGCAATTACATTATCGTGAGGCTGGAACCGTCGGGAATATTCGGAGAAGAATACTGATCCCAAAACCAGGGGTAACAGGTGGGCAAATGACACAACAGCCCGGTGCCGAAACGGAGCATCATTATCGCCCATCAACCCAGTCATCATATTAAGTGGATGGTCATGACTTTTTCTTGTATAGTACTTAACAAAGCATGATTAAAATATATGAGAGTCAGAAAGGTGGTACATAGCAAAAACCAAATACCACCACTTGGGAAACACACTCAGCTTAAACCAAACTTGATCTGTAACTAGGACAATTCAATTCTGAAACCTCACAGTCGAGACACTGTTGATTTCAAAACACATGTGCGCCCCGGTCTGGATTACAGCTATCACGACTAACATATGATGCAAAACCAGTAAATGGAGACGGGCAAAGGTGTTCTAATTTCATACAGATTTATTATATCCATAATTAAGCAAAATATACACAAGATTTCCCATTTAGTCTTAACTCCAGTAAACCATTCAATGATTGGCAACCCTGACGTGGTTTTGGGTCGTTTTAAAAAGAATGGAAGGTGCCATCTATCAATGACGGGTGGGGGGGGGGAAAACCCTTTCCGTTTCTATATAGTTTCCTTTCTTTCCCGTCTAGGCGTATATATATATATATAGTGCATCTTGTTTCAGGACGCTCCTTTTCTCACGTGTCTGATGCGGTGCGTAGCCGTTCTATCTTCTCTACCGCTGGATGGCACAGCCTTCTTAACAAGACTCTTCCGAATACACCATTTCGTTCCTTCAGCCTGCGAAGTCTTCTCCAAAAACCTTGTCTTGGCGTCCTCCCCTTTGTTGGCAACGGTGGACCAGAATCGGGCGAGAAAGTGCGAGTACTGCCATGGGGTCGGAGACGCCCTAGCTCCGAGGGGAGCGAATTCGGTGTATCCTGGAGCACTCCCCCCAAACCTGCCAAGCTTGTCATCATCATTGGTGGAACCGTCAAGGGCAGTTTGTTTCGTCAGGCAACCAAGACAACAGATTAGTTCTCCTGTTCTTCCTGTCGATTTTCTCTAGGAAAACAGTTTTTGCTGCTGCATGATGATATCTGCTTGTTTGCCGAGTTTTTTGCCAGTATTGCTAGTTTCTGTTAGTATATCCTCGCGAATCAATGGACATTCTCAGGCTCGGCTAACCCTCTGTGGCAATTGATGAAGTTTTCATTCCAACACGTTGCCCACACTCCCAGGCAATCAACAATCCGCGGCTGAACAATATAGTGTCAATCAGTTAATCTTTGTTATATTCTTTATTTGTGTCTAGGCATCTTTCGTAAATCAGCCCAGAGCTCTCCCAGACATGATTCACTTGAAAATAGAGGCTGAGGCGGGTAATCAGGTAAACACGCAAAGTAGTTTTCGTCTGCTACAGTTTGTGTGTGCGCATGCGCCAACTCGGTCGACAGTGCTAGAGAGGGATGGGCCCGGGCCAATTATCAAGTTTTCATTTTACATTATTACAAAAGTTCATGATCTATACACCACTCCAACAGGCCTCTACAGCAATCACCACAACCTTCATGACTTATTCTTTGCCGATTTCACGTAAAGTAGAGTTCCTGAGTGGACTGGAATATGAGCGGTAAACACGGAGCTCCACACGACCGGCCTCCAACAACCCTCTCGCCAGATATACACATACATGTGAGACAGAGACACAGAGAGACAGAAAGAGAGAGAGAGAGAGAGAGAGAGAGAGAGAGAGAGAGAGAGAGAGAGAGAGAGAGAGGAAGAGAGAGGAGAGAGAGAGAGAGAGAGCAGAGAGAGAGAGAGAGAGAGAGAGAGGAGAGAGAGGAGAGAGAGAGAGAGAATGGGCTCCAATGTCTAGGCCTAACGTTGTAAGCCTAACCTAAAAACGGTTGTAAGGCCTAACGCCAATGTTGTAAGCAAGAGATAGAGAAAAAAAAGAGACAGATGCATTATCTCTCTCTCTCTCTCTCTCTCTCTCTCTCTCTCTCTCCTCTCTCTCTCTCTCTCTCTCTCTCTGGAATATTTCCTCTTTTTTATTCTTTTTTTTACAATACAAAAAGAAATATGAGAGAGAGATAGACACACACACACACACACACACACACACACACACACACATACAGTAACATACTCTCTTATTCTCTTTCAAAATCTATATCTAAGGGTGTACCTCAGGGATCTATTTTAGGGCCTCAACTTTTTCTTATTTATATAAATGACATAACCAATGCTAGTTCAAAATTTAAATCTACTATATATGCTGACGATACAAATCTCCTATTAGCAGTAACCTGAACTCCTTACACCTAATTTGCAAATTTGAATTGTTGTTGATACAATAAGTGATGCAGGCCAACAAATAAAATCTCCAATGTTACAAACCAAGTATTAGTACTGTTTTCAAAAAGTTCATAAAAAAAATGGTCATGCCCCCAATATTATTCAGAAGTAAACCAAACAACGTGTCTCTATACAACTTTTGGGTGTATTATCAATGGAAAAGTTAATTGGAGCCATCATATTAATGAGGTATGTACAAAGCTATCAAAAAAATATGTGGCATCCCTATATAGACTCCGCATCAAATAAACAACAGAGAGTATGTTAAGCATATATTACACGTTATGTTACCCTCACCTGATCTACTGTGTCTCCATATGGGGTTGTACATGGCCATCATTTAAAAAATAATATTAGTAGCCCAACATAAGATTATCAGATTTATTCTATTCATGGATACATTTGATTCTACCAGCCGTAATTATTCTCAGTAAATTATACATATTAACTTTCAAATTCATTAAAATATATTTTGTATTGTGCTTTTATTGTAAAAAAAATAAATATCTATACAGGTCACAAACTTTTCAAATTTATTGAAAGTTCTCATAACACGAGGGGAAATAATATAAATCTAGTGAGTCCACAATTTCGAGCAACCCTCTACAACAAGAATGTGGTATGTGACGGTACTCAGCTGTGGAATTCCCTTCCTACTGAAGTAAAAACATTGATAATGTAAGTGTGTGTCAATACGCAAGTCAGTGTGGATGTTCTATATTGTTGAATTTGTAGAAGGCAGTGTGGAGATTAGTGCTTGGGTTTTAAATTAATTGGAGAAAGCTTATTTCTGTAATTTTAAAGTTTGATTGCATAATCTATTCAATTTAATTTCTTAGAAAATAATGTTACTTGTGTACTGCAAATTTAAATTAGAAATTTCCGTCTGTCAAAGAGTCTTGGCTCGACATAATGCCGTTAATAGACATGGTTTGGATAAATGGCATGGATATATAAGTTTGTTTATACAGTTTATAGATGTAACAATAATTGCAATAAATTTACTATTACTATTATTACTATTACATACACACATACAGTTAGTTAGTTAGTTAATTTATTGGCAAAGAATTTCCAATTGATACATAATACAAAATACAAAAGAATACAAAATTCAAAATATTATTTAAAAAAACAGTGCAGATCTATCATTTGTCCAAACAAAACTAAAATATCATTTTTTCCAAGTAGAAGGTAATACAGTACATATAATCTGAGCAAAAATACTAAGCACTTCATGTGTCAAGGCATATATAAGGGTAGAAGCGTATGTATGTATGTATGTATGGGTGTGGCACTCAGTGTGCCAGTTTCACCCAGTTACTGCAGGAATCAGCAAAGATAGAGAGCCGGCCAAGGTTTAGATAAGAGATGTCACGTAGTTTATTATGCATCCGTAATATAGATGGTAACAGAATAAATATTTATATAGAGTAGTTATATTATCAGTTTAATCTATGGTAGAAACATACGTGCTCATACTATATGTTTAATAGTGGAGCAGAGGTATATATAGAGAAATAAAACATAGTAGTTGTCAACTGCTTGGCAGGGGCACGGAAGCTCTCTGCCAGCATGATGGAAAGAACAGACGGACTGGAGCCAGGGTATCGGGCGGAGATGGCACAGGGAATCCTGTATCTAAATATTTCGTCAAGTGTATAGTTTTAAGGGCTTAAATTGTGACCAAGCTTGCTTCGACTCGCGTTTGGACACCTATTTCAGCCGAAATCAGGTGTCATATAGGCTTTAAAATGTTCTCTTATTCTCTTCGTGTGACGACTTTGTGGGGAGCGGGCTTTATACAGGCGCAAAGGAAGAAATTTGGCGCGAAAGTTAATTTAGTCTCTTAACTCATTGTCCAAAGCGAGCGAAGCGAGCTTTTACCATTTATGGCTAAAATTCGTTTAATTATATTGTGCCTGGAGGACAATTAGTGCAGTGGCCGAAAAAATAAATATGAAAATAAAATTATTCGTAATCCTCAACAACAACAGTGTCTGAGTTCCGTCGCCGCTCACCGATACCACCACACCAACACCACCACCACACCACCCCCACCACCCACAACCAACCCCCACACCACCACCACAACCACAACCACCACAACCACCACCACCACACCACCCGACACCACAAGACACACCACACCACCACCACCACAACCAGCACAACACACCACCACCACCACCCTACCCCCATACCACCACCACAACCTCTACCACCACCCTTACCAACACCACACCACAACCACCACGTGCACCACCACCACCACACACCCACCACTACCACCACCCACACCCACCACACACCACCACACCAACACCACAACCACCTCTACCACACCACCACACCCAACGTGACACCACCACCACACCACACCACAATACACACCAACCACTCCACACCACCACTACCACCCACCTGGGTTGGCAGCCCTGAACCAGGGAGATCATATATTGGGGGAACGGAGAGCGGAAGAGTCATTTGTCTCCCGCGCCCTGCCCTACCGAGAACAACAAAAAAAAAACACACCTACCATATATGAACCTATATCTTCATTTATTCAATTTTTTACCCCATTTTTCCTTGATCTTCCATAGCTTTCCCATTTCGGGAGTCAAGATTGTAATGGTCATGTTATAGTTATTCATTTAGTTCTTGCACAACTAATGAGGCCTTAATCACTAGTTGATAGTGATAGTTTGATAGTTGATAGTGATAGTTGATAGTTTCTTAGTTGATAGGTTGGAGTATGTGAGGAGAGAGAGAGAGCTCATGCATGAGTGAGAGGACAGTTAGATGTGAGAATGAGGATGGATAGATGTGTGAAATGGGAGACTTCTGCCGTGGGCCGACCCCGTAGAGGGATGTAAGGAACCGCTGGTAGCGGTAGACTAGACTATTATGACAAAAAGAGAAATAAAAGTCTCCTCTGTTTTCCATTAATTAAATGCAATGTGCAAGCTGTATATATCGTCGATATAAGTGATTGACTATTATATTGCTGATCGTCTGGAATCGGCGGGCGAGGAGAGATAAACAAACCCAGATTTCGTAGGGCGCCAAACGCGGTCTTTAAAAAAATATTTCAGATGCTTCATAATCTGCAGTAGACGCATGTATACACTCATATTTTGCCAAACAGAATATTGACAATACCGCTAATTTGTCTTAGCATGGGCATTTGTATAGTATCGTAAATATCATTAGACTCAAGTGTTGGACAGGGTCCTGGGTGTCTAACATTTCCAATACTATTCTCGTTAGTTTTAGACCAACTTAAGACTAATCCCCCCCGGAAAATGTTTAGAAAACGGAAATGCCTGTCTAAAGCCGCGGTTAGTCTTAGGTTAGCCGAAGTCCACGTTTAAAGAATCGGCCGTATGTATGCATGTTTCCTTTGGATATACTTAAAACTTTTCTTTTCAACGATGTGTTGCACTGGGGGGATACCGGCTTCTATCATACTTGGATTCATGCTAGTATTTTTCCGTACACCAAGCAGGCATTTCACTAATTTATTATATTGTTTTTCCAGACCTTTCGTTTTCTTTGTTAACCACGACTCTGAGCTATGCAATAACGAACTCATCACTGCTGCTTCGAAAACAACTTTGTTATATACAAATGGCATCTGAGTGTTGCTTGCACAGAAAATGGAGAACTTGTTCACTACTGCTTCGCTTGCAGCTTCATGCAGTCTCATGATATCGTCCATCTTGGCAGAATCAGTGAACCATGCCCCGAGGTACAAGTACTTAGAGGCATAGTTCACGCTCACTCCTTCACTCGACAAACACTGTCTATCGTAGTCCTCTCCATTTAATAACAATTTTTTTTGTCTTATTTTCATTAATGACCATACCACTCTCCCTTCAAAAGTGACATATAACCTCAAGCTTCTTCATACACATCTCACGACTTGTAGCAAGTATTACAGCATCGTCCATCAACAGTAACGTGTGCAAACTACCTAAAAATCCATCCGTTACCACTGCTCTTTTTAACATCTGTACCATCTATTGGGTACTCCGTAGTGTAGGGGTAGCACGCTCGGTTCACAACCGAGAAGTTCCGGGTTCGATTCCCGGGCGGAGCGGAAACAGTTGGGCTGTTTCCTTAAAACCCGAGCCCCTGTCCACCCAGCAGTGATTGGGTACCGGGTGTTAGCCGGGGGTTTGTAACCTGCCTCCCGGGATGCTGGCTTCGGCCAACACTATAAGCACTAGCAGACAGCTCTCTAGGGGTAGTCTGAGAGAGAGCTGTCTGGTTACAGTGGAGATCCATCTCAGCTGCGTCGATAACTGACGAAATTCTTCAAACAAAAAACAAAGACAAATCTGATCAATGTATAGGACAAACAATAAGCAGCTGGAAGGAGCCCCCTGGCGAACCCCAATTCGAGAGAACTGAAACTCGAAAATGCCAGTGGTCGCTGGCAGTTTTAACTCACAAGTTGATAATAAGTTGGTCTACTGGAAAACAAAATATGGGCTTATTCCACTGCACTTAAAACACAAAAGTATAATATTAAGAACGATTTTCTTTTATATGTATATTGTATAGAAGCCTGATTCTGTAAAACATGCATATAACCAAATAACCAAGAAGGTTATAGTTGAGGAGGCGATGGAAATGTTATTCTATGATATTATATAGTCAATAACGAATGTTTAGAAGTTAACTATACCTAGGCAGTCATATTTTCCTGTTATTATTGTGTATCAATTAGATAGAAAGCCTGGAAGTGCAATGAGTCGACGCGTGAAGTCGCAATGTTATGATTCAATCTTCCCGCCACAATGCGCGGCATGCCGCCTCCACAATTATAACCGACTTGGTCGCAGCAACAGAACGATTTCGGCATTCTATTTTCTTTTTTTCCAAAGCATTGCTTATTGTATTTTGACAAGCATTTGCCAGACGCAGCAGTACTGTCTTAGAAAAACAGTGTGAACATCGCCCCCAATAAAACATGCTACAATATACATGTGAAAAATATATTAAGCTTTGATACTCGAGGCGAGTAATTTGCATTAAATTGCATTATAGAACGTCCATCGAATGCCGTCATCCATACAATTAGAGAACACAGAAGAACTTTATTTTTGGTAATTCAGATGCGGTGCATCAATATTTATCGCGAAATTGATTTGAAAATACGAGTCGCGAGCAAACACAGTAGACCAACTTTGAGTTAAAACTGGCCACTGGCATT